>QEPC01012435.1:1861477-1879868 GCA_003113815.1 Sphenodon punctatus
CACTTGTTGGTGGGCTGGACAGGATACCCTTGGCCACTTTCAACAGGGCCGGCCACACGTTGGCTTTGCTGGACCAGTAGGCCAAGGGATCACTGCTGGGATCAATGCATGGCTCCTCCTCCAGGTAGGTCTCCACTGCTGCTGAGGCACCATCATACTCCCTCTGGTAGTTCTGGGTGGGCACCACCTGCCCCACTGCCCTCAGCCACACTGCTTGCCCTTTTGTTCTGGGCCCCATGTGCCCCAGAGTGGCCTGCACACAGGAGGAGCTGCTGGAAGTAGGGGTCCTGCTGCTGCTGCTCATCCTGCTGCTGGTGCTGCTGCTACCGCTAGGGTTTGGGGCAGGGATAGACCCAGATGGCTGGAAGGGGTCGCTGCTCCCACTCCCACCATCCCCAGGGCCATCCTACTGCATGGCCCGCTCTGCCTGCCGGACCTTCTGCACCAGCGCACCCTTCCGGAGGCCATAGACCGCTGTCTCATGTGCCATCCTACCCTTGATCCTGGGGTCCAGCATGGTTGCCAGGACATATTCCTCCCGGTGCAGGAGCTCATCAAAGCGTGCACTCAGTCCCGCCTTCAGCTTCCATGCCAGGGCAAGCGCCTCATTGGAGATATTCCTGCCCGCAGGAATCCCTCCCACCGAGAATCTCGTCCAGGCTCCTCTTGAGACTATGGACCAGCGGGGTCACCCGGCTGAGGGTGGTGGTGGAGCTGCTCATGGTCTCTGTCACGGCCAGGAACAGTCTCAGGGACTCTCAACCAGAATTAAGTCCCAGATCTCAGCCTGCCTGTCTGACATCACTGCCCGGATGTCTCACTGCCACCTTAAACTTAACACGGTGAAGACAGAAGTTCTTTTCTTTCCTCCTAAACCCATTTCTACCCTTCCACCTCTCTCAATTTCTGTAGAGAACAATGTTATCCTCCCAGTCCCCTCAGCTCAAAACCTTGGGGTCATCTTTGACTCCTTTCTCTCCTTCTCTGTTCACATCCAAAACACTGCCAAAACTTGTCGTTCATTTCTCTATAATATTGCCAAAATCTGTCCCTTCCTGTCTGAATACACTACCAAAACCCTAATCCATTCTCTCATCACATTTTGCTTAGACTACTGCAACCTGCTCCTCACAGGTCTCCCAATGAGCCACCCTCCACTACAGTCTATTCAGAATTCAGGTGCGAGACTGACCTTCCTTGCATGCCATTATGACCATGTGACCGCTCTCCTCAAGTCACTGGCTTCTGCATACTGTTCAATCTTCTCCTACTCACCTACAAGCATCTTCACTCTGCAGCTCCTCAGTACCTCTCCTCTCTTATCTCCCACTACTAGGGGTGTGCATGTCATTTTCGTCATTTTCGTAATAATGAAAACTAAATTTGTGGTTTTCGTTACTGTTATTGCAATAACAAAAGCGACAAAAAATAATAACAAAATCAATAACCATAACAAAGTTGTTATTGATTTTGCTACTGCCTAGCAGCCTGGCAGGCATTTTTTAGAGGGAAATGTGGTGAGGGGAGGAGGAAGCAGATATCTTGGAGCCAGAAACAGTGGTCAACTCTTGAACTGGGCCTGTGATGGGAGGGGAAGGACCTGATGGATGTAATTGCTGGTCAATGAGCAGTGCAAACAGATCCCAGGCAGTTGAATGTCACCCTGTGATTACACAATGCCTCCTGCCTCCCAGAACCAATCAGGGGAATTCTGGGTGAGGGCACTGCAACCTTTTATACTGCAGGGCTGGGCTGCTTGACTGGTTCTGTGTTGGCTCTTGCTCTGTCAGGGTGCATTTGCAGAATCTGCTGGTGCTTGCACTAAAAATCCTCCCATATATATCCCTACCGCCTTCCAATCCTTATTCCTTACCCTTATATTTTACCTTTTCCCTTCCCCTGCCTGTCTCCCCATGTACACACATATATACAGAGATAGATATAGGTAGTATAGTTTTTATGTCTTTGTGTCTTGATTAGATTTTATGCTTCATGGATCAGGTACTGTCTTTATGTAATGTGTATCTGTACGGTGCTGTGTCCGGCTAGTAGCACTAAAGAAATGATTAGTAGTAGTAAGTAGTATGGGGCCTTTTGCCATTGCTGGGTAGTGCACACTTGGTGACCCTAAAGAATGGGCTACTGCCCTGACCTAGTTCCCATTGAGTGGATCAAGGGGGGAGTGGGCCTCAGCCAGCAGGGTTCACTTGTTCCTGTGTTTGACACTCAGTGGATCTGGTACCCCCCTTTGAGGAACCACAACTACCGTCTTCCCCAACCCACAGCGTCACTATGGAGGGGTTGGGCAGACAGGATTAGGTGCCACTGGATGGTATTACTTGCCTCCTGCCACGGCTTGCTCCAGAGGTGACTGGGTGGCTAGGCTTTTCCGGGCAGGCCTTTGCATGCCAGCCAGTACTGTGGTGCAGCCAAGCAGAGGCCTGGTCTTCTGGACTCTGAGACCCAGACGTGGATCCTGGAGGAGAAAACAAAGCTGCTTCTTGTTGTCAGGGGTGGGTGGGTGGTTCTGACTGTGGGAATGTAGCATGGCTGAGCAGAGGCCTGGGATCTCGGACTATGAGTCCCAGCTGGGGATCCTGGGAAGAGTGAGCAAAGCTGCTTCTTATAGGCAGAAGGGGTGCAGGAGGTTCTTCCCAGCAGCAATGTAGTGTGGCTGAGTGGAGACTGGGCTGCTGCATGGGCCAGGGAGGTGGTGGAAAAAAAATTGAGGTCTGCAGCCCTCACCTGGGCCACCGTGTTCCTACCTCACTGCATGCAGTGGCTATGCATGATGCTTGGGCCGATCCGGTGCAGGCTGGACTGCTGGTCGGTCCCCTGTCAGGCCCTTCACCATGCAAGGTGACTGGTCCAAGACTGAGGTCCCCCATGCCATCCATTTGGTTAAGGAGAAGCTGTACCTGCTTCTCAGTCTCCAAGGGCGAACTGCCGACTTTCGCCCTGCAGACAAAATGGCGCCTGCAAGGTAAGAATTTGCTTTGCGCCAATTCAGGCTCTCCCTAGAAGCCTTGCAATCAGACCAGTGGTTGATGTTTTCTGCTGGCCAATTCCTTCTCAAGTCTTCCTCCTCCTAAGGGGCAATGGGAAAAATCCCTCTGCCCTATAGCCTACTGCTGGGGCAGGCTTGGGGGAGGACGAAGGGAATACATAACATTTGGCATTACTGTGGACATTCCGTTCAATAAATCATTTGGCAGAATTTCAACAGCCAGATAACCAGCAGAAGTAAAAACAGACAAACCAGATGCTTGTACACATTTGTGCTAATGTTTGCCCATGAATTTTGCTCATATCTACTCTCTGGTGCTGAAAGGCAGGACATTTTCTAAGATAATATGCTGCTGTCCTCCCTGCAGATAACCAGTACCTGAAATTTCTGACCCTGATGCTGCTGTCTTGACTAGAAATAATTGCAATTCACCTCATCCCATTCACATACAATTTTCCTGTGTTGACATTTGCCCTTTGGAGGATGGCTGCTCTCCATTGAATTGACACTACTACATATATTGGTTCACCTGTGTCACTTCTGCTTGGCTCTACCTACCTGCAATATTTTCAGAAGGCACACAGTTATTAAAAACAAAACAAGAACACCCTGCATTTGTTGACTAAGAGTGCATTCACATATGACCCAGATCTCGGAGGAAAGGTAGCTTATATTGGCTTTCCCCATGGGATGGGTGTTCTTAGAAGGGATGTATTTGTTGGTACGGGGTCACTGACTGAATTAGAAGGGGTAGGGTGCCCCTAACCTTGAGGCTAGACTGCTGCAATGAGTAAGGCTGAAATGAGATCTTGATAAACTGAGTAATCTCTCCAAATTCCTGGTGCTCACTCTGTTCTGGGATGAACCGGGCAGTTGGATGTGCTTGCCTGGGGACCTCTCCACTCAGCTTTCTCTGAATGGGGAGGGTAGCGGGCCTCTCCCCACCTGCGTACAACCCCTTAGGGATATCCATCCCCCTGGGACTTCCCCATGCAGGTGGGAAGAGGCCTCCCTGCTCCCCTCCCCATTCAGAAAAAGCCAAGTGGGGAAGCTTTAAACCTTGCTGGCCAGCGGAGGAGCAGGGAGCAACCAACAGTGACCAGGACACTAGGAGCCCCAGCCTGTGGTGAGGTGAGTCAACCCAGGGAGTGCAGGTGCCAGGATCAGTAGGTCTGTGTTCCTCCCACCCCACAGCTGATTGGTGGAGGGAGAAGTGGGCTTTGAAAATGACAAGAGCTGGCTGAGGGCACTTGCAAGGGCTCCCTCCCCAATGTTCCTAGCTGGTGTTTGTCAGGTATTTTTTTTTTAAAAATAATAATTTGTTTTTCGCTCACCAAGAACTTGGAGAACTCAGTTCGTTCCAGAACAAAATGAGCACTGGAATTTCAGTGAGATTACTCAGTTTACCGAGATCTTGTTTCAGCCTTAGATGAGCGGTGCTGGGGTCAGGAGCGGGGGAAGGGTGCCTTCAAGCAGTCAGTCGGGTGGTATTCAAAGACCGCTTCCCCCTCCCCTTCTACACACACACCACTAAACAGCTGTTTTCATGAGCATCAAAACCTCTGCTCCTTTCATCCCTAGCTAATGAGCTTTATGCGGGACAGTCCTTGATGACTTTGGAAACTGCAGCTGGTGCAGAATACAGCAGCCCACCTTCTGAAGGGAGAGGATTGGTGACAGCAAATTACATCTTCACTTTGGAATCTGCACTGGTTCCCGATAGCTTTACAGGTGCAATTCAAAGTGCTTTTTTTGACCTACAAAGTGCTAAATGGCTTGGTTGCTCTGTATGTGAAAGATCACGTCCTCCCCTGTGCTCCACCGCAGTTTCTGAGTTCATCCAGGATCATACAACCCTTTTATATGTAGCATCGTGCTCAGAGAGGTATTCTTGTTGGCTGCTCCACAATTATGGAAATCCCTTTCACCATAGGTTTGCCTTGAGTTTACCTTGAGTTTGCATTTTCCGGAGGCAGCATAACACTTTTTTTTTTTCCCCTTAGGCAAAACGTTTGGCAGGTGGGGATAGGATTTGGGGAGGTTGAGAATAGGAGATTTTAAATGGACTTATTTGTTTCTATCTATTTTATATTTGTTGTAACTAAAATGAGTACCTGCAAAAACAGGTCAAAATTGCAGTACTCAATCCTCCCCGGTAACATTAGGTATTAATCAGTACCCAACTTGTATCAAAATACCATTATTATTCCAATCTTTCAACTTCCTGTACTGATTTTCTGATTACTTGTCCCAAATTCTGTACTGATTTTCCATTTTACTGACCAATAATGGAATACTTGTTATTTTCGGGTGATCGGGTGCCCACCAACTTGGTACTTGGGGAGCCTGTTGGGCACCTGATACTAGGGCTATACCTTGCTTCTTAGATTCTTGCTTTTCTTGATGAGAATCAGAGTTCTTGGCTTGTTCTTGCAAACAAGAAAGAGCCAAGAATTGTCCTGACTCTCACCCGCTCCCTGCACAATGAGATATACAAGGTGTACTGGTGGTAGTTTAGCAAAAAGTAATATAAGGGTAAGGAAGGCACAGATAAATGCCAGGAGGCTAAGTGTCCAGGATAGGAGTATGCTGCTTCTTGTAAAAAAACAACAACCTATATTTGCCCCTTAATAAAGTAATCTGTCTGAATTGACTTGCATCAGAATGGATTACAGAATCAGTTTTATTTATTTATTTATTTATTTATTTAAAAATCTTGCCACCCCACCCCTCCTGCCATAGGCAGCTCGGGGTGGCTTACAATCAATAAAATAAAACAATAATAAAACTAAAAACAACACATAAAAGGAGGATAAAAATATCCCACCCCCACCCTAGCCCACTCCCTCCCCTACAAGGAGTGTGTGTGTGTGTGTGTGTGTGCGCGTATCACTGTAAAAGTGGGAAATCTATGGTATCTTGGCTCTTTTTTAATTTGGCCCTTTCCAGTTCCTTGATCTCTCATGGGTCTAGTGTCCCTACCTTCCAACACTGAAAACGTGAGCTCAGGGGAAGGGAGCAGAGATGAGGGCAAGTGCTCAAAGACAGGGGATGGGTCTGAGAGCTCCTCGAGAGGAACAAATGGAACCACTCCAGAGCAGTTCCACAAGCACTGCCTGCTCCCATTTTCATGCCCACCCCACCCCAGTATGCTGGATCTCCTGTGATGTCAATGACTTTGATGATCACTAGTTTGATTCTCCAGAATGGACTCCCCCCCCCCCCCCCCTTGTGGCAATATTAATAAGCTAGTGTTGGACATTTCCCACCTTCCACATGGTATCTGAAGTATGTGGTCTAGTGGGGGTGAGAAGAAGGGTCGGTAACATGGTATGATAGAGCTTTGAACTATGCACACACCCATTGCCAGATCCGTGGGGACTGGCCCCATTAGCAACAAGTAGCACTGAAACATAATCACTGAATAGCCACATAAGCAGATCTGTGGTTATCCCTTTTGGATGGGGATATTTTTCAGATACTGAGTGGGCTATTAGAACATGTGACAATCCACAAATACAATCCTGTCTCTACATTTCACCACTAGCCTGCATATTCTTCCTCAGGTTTATAGAGCCATTGGGAGAGCCATGCTGGAACGGCTGGTTAGTCTCAGCTGCTTAACCCACTTCGTTTTTAGTTAATAAAGTGGCTACCTGTTCACTTTGCCATATTCTAGAGTCGATCTCATTTTTCCATGTCCCCATTATTTGTTGTTTTTGGTTTATCAACTATATTAAACTGTAGAGAAGTTATTATTTAGAGACACTCCCTTACACGGGACTGTGGGCGTTTTCAGACAAGACACTCTCCACCCACTACCCACCCACTATCTATGTTTCAGGGCTGCCGTGTTGCCCTATGGGTGCCCTGTAACATGTACAGTAGGTGCGAAGGGTCTTGTCTGAAAAATGCTCAATGTTAGGAAGATGGGAATTGGGAGATAGTCCCAGACTAGTGAAAAGTGAGCTGTCCTGTAATGGTGGAACATAGGGGTATGCATTTTGTTTTTGTTATGATAATGAAAATGAAATAGGGATTTTTCATTTTCGTTATTCAAGAACAAAAACAAAAGAACATAATAAAAAAACTAAAAACAATTGTTTTGTTATTATGGATGAATAGGAAAAACCAGAAAAACACATTTCTGACTGTACCTTCTTTATTTGTAATCTGATTTTTATGAAACTTGTCATAACTGTACCCCCAATGGAGGGCATTCTGTGTGACATATTTCAGAAAAACTGGATACAGGGGTCCTATTTTATAAGTGGTTGTAATTTGTTATTTTACAAAAATCTGCATACACATTCTTGGCTGTAATGTCTTTGTCTCCATCTTATTTGGATATAAACTGGCAAGATTATACCTCTCCCCAATATTACTATCATTTGAATTGTTATGGCCATGTGGCCAATAATAATAATAATAATAATTAATAATATTACTATCTATGCCAAATATCAGAAGGATCGGATAAAGGGTCCTTACGTTATAAGTGATTTACTTATAAATGCATTTCTGGCTATAACGACTTTGTATTTCATCCATTTAACATGAAATTTGGCATGATTGTATCTCAGATATTTAGAATTCTCACTACCAAATTGTAGTAAGATTTGATAAAGGGTGCAAGTTATATAAGCAATTGAAGTTTCCCTCTTGAAGACTTTCATTATTCCAGGTAAATAGCACATGCAGTGCCATTCAGAGACAGTCATGGCAGGCGGGAGGGGGCTTTAGAATGGAGGTGGAGCAGCCCAACAGACTGACAGAAACATTCACTGTCCAATTACTGCATGCTTCCACCTTTACAGGAAGACCAATCAGTGGTGGCCTCAAGGAGGGCATAGAGGGTAGATATAAGCTTCTGTTCTTTGGGCCTACTCTTTGTGGTTAATTCTGGATTTGGTCAGAGCATTTTCTGACTTTGGGTGAAAACAGACATGATGTTAACCACCCTTTAACCACCTTTGGTGGTTATTTATGCATGCTGAAGGGCTGTATTGGTGCCCTATGAAGCCCTGCAACCTGCATAAATAACCACCAAGGGTGGTTAAACGGTGGTTAGCGTCATGTTTGTTTTCACCCTTTGTTGGCAGGCTTTTGCGTGTGTGTGTGTGTGTATGTGTGTGTGTGTGTGCGCGTGTGTGTGCTAGAGCTCACTGAAAAAGTTCAGCTAGCTACATAAATCTAATCACCATGCACCTGGGGTGCTGCCCAATGTCCTCTCGCCCTTTCCTGGGGAGTTCTCTGCAAGTTGATGGACACGGGACACTTCCATGCACCTGGGGTGCCCATCCAGACTGAAGCCTGTGCTAATAGCAGAGATGACATGTATAGCCTCTGGCCAATTGGTTTGATGATTCAAAGACACTCTGGCTGGGACAGATGTGTGATTGCCTCTCTTACTGCATGCTTCCAGCTTTCCAGGACCAATCCTGGGTGACCCTGAGGTGGGCATAGAAGGGACATAACTAGGACTTCAGGCAGCAAGGCAGAAAGTAGGTGGAACCATCCCAGCAGTCAGGAGACATGATTCACACATCCAGGCTGGGCAGTGGTCATTTCAATCACATCCTGCAGCACTGTGACAGAAGACATAACAGAATTGCTTACTGGTTCTTTCCTAAGCAGATGCTTCCAACTTCCCAGTAACAAGTGAGGGAGAGGGGTTGTGGTGGCCACAGTACAGAATATGAGTGACATTTCTGCTGGCCAACTGGCATCACAAGCACATCTTGTACCACAGTGAAAAACATAAGAGAATCCCTGGCATAGGCTCATACTTTCCAGATGCTGTGCAAGCTTATAACTTTGGGACCCTTTATCAGATCCTTTTTATGTTTGGTAGAGATGCTCCTAATGGTCTGAGATAGAATCCTTCCAACGTTCATGTAATCTGGCTGGAATATAAAGGTGTTACAGCAAGAAATGCATTTAAAAGGTAATAGCTTATAACATCAGGACCGCTTATCCATTCCTTCTGATATTTAGCAGGGATAGTTTCCTTGGGGAGGGGTATAATTTTGCCATGTTTCATCCAAATCTGATGGGAGAGAAAGAAGTTACAACAGAATTTTGTAAAATAACAAATATCAACTGCTTATAAAATGGGATACCTTAAACTATCCATTCTGAATTTTGGCATACATAATGCCCTCCATTGGAGGTACAATACCACCAAGTTTAATCAAACTTCAGTGATAAATAAATATGTTACAACTGAAAATGTGCTTTCCATTGAAACCAATTAAAATCAAAAACGAAAGTGAAAACGAAACAAAGACTAATGAAATATAATGAAAACAAATGACATTTTAATAATGAAATTGAAATTAATAACAAAAACAAACGAGAGTTACTGTGCACATCCTTAGTGGAACACTGTCTAATGTCTGTGGATTAAAGGTGCTATTCCTTTCTCATTCTTGAGTATCTGTGCTTTCTGAACACAGTGATCACTATACATACAATTTTGGCACCTGTAAACAAATAAAGAGGTGGATATCTGTTATATTTTCTGTAAATTGCCAAGTACATAGCTGGCGCTATACAAATGCTTATAATAATAATAATAATAATAATAATACATAATTAATAACACACTCTATATGGGGCTACCCATGGTGACGGCTCAGAAATTGCAGCTGGTGCAGAATGCGGTGGCCAGTTTCCTAGTCGGACTGGGCCGCCGGGAACATATTACACCAGTGCTCCATTGTCTGCACTAGCTAGCTACTCTGCACTAGTGATTCAAGGTATGGGTCTTGGCCTATAAAGCCCTAAACGGCCTGGGCCCTACCTAACTGTGAGATTGCCTTACTCCCTGGGTCCTGGATCAGCCCCGTGGTCATCCGGGGGTGCCTGCTTTAGGTCCTCCATGTCTTCCAGGGGGCCACGCAGGAGAGGGCATTCTTGGTGGCCGCACTGCGGCTGTGGAACTCCCTTCTGGTAGGGACCCGGTTGGCTATGGATCTTCCCTCCTTTTGGAGAAGTTGTAAGACCTGGCTGTTCCGCCAGGCGTTTGGCGGGGGAGATGGGTAATGGGGGGTGGGGGTGGGGTGGAGATTGGTTATTGGGGGGGTGGGATGAGTTATTTTCCCTCCTTTTATATGTTGTTTTAATGTTGATGTTTTTAGTGATTGTAAGCTGCCCGAGCTGCCTGTGGCAGCAGGGGAGGGGGTAACCATTTAAAAATAAATAAATACATTACGGGAACTAGCTAGATAGAAACATTTTTCTGTGCTCTGCTGGTGTTATGCTGTGATGATTTGAAGTATTTTTGTTGTTGATTAGAAGTTCTTAGATTAAAGGTCTGTTGGATCATAATTGCAACCTGTTGTCAATGCCGTGGAAGCCAGTGGGATGGTTTTTTTTTTGGTAGAAGTACTTCTGGTTCAAGTCCAGGGAAAGTGTGAAACTGTATACATCATACATTTTTAATTACTTTACTGATACTGGATCCGGCTGCTTGGTACTTTTCTGGAGCAGCGTAAACACATCTTTCCAGTTCTTCTGACCACAAACTAGGGGGTACCAGCCTTGCACTATTAAGAGAGAAATGCTGAAGTCTTTACCCACATAATTCAGAGGCCCATTGACTTCGGTGGGAGTTCTGCCTGAGCAGGTAGTAAGACAGCCTGTACATTTTTGTGGTGAGATTTCCATTCAGGAGTCTAGGCTACTAGACTATTATTTGAAGTCTGGTCGATAGCCCCTGCATACATTTTCCTTGGGCAGAATTCTCTTGCTAGAGGTCTGACCTATGCTTGGCTTGTGGAGTACATTGTTTTGGATTTTGTTGTCTCCGAGATGGTGCCACTTAAAATGTGTTTAACTCTTTTAAAAAATGCAGCATTGACTTTCAAAACACTCCACTGAGCCGACCCTGTTTACCTCCAAGGCCTATAATTTATAATGGTTTCTGGTCAGTCTCTGAAAGCCTTTCAGTGCTGGCTGACTGACAATTGCTAGCTTGAAAACTGAAATCTGTTTGGATACTTTGCCTTTAGTTTCTCTGCCCCTCAAATCTGAAATTCATTGCCTGTGGTGGTTCGTCATGCTCGATCCATCTCGGCTCTTTAAAAAAAGAATGCTCCAATCTTTCTTGTTTACTTTGGCTTACGCTGACTGACAAATCTTTTTCCCATGTGAAAGCACCTTGGGACCCCTATCTGGGAAGGCACTATACACTCCAAGCACCATTTGTGTTGCATCACATTAAAGTGATGACTGATTTCGAGAGTCCTTTTCATGAAGATTTTGGATTGAGTCAAGTTGTAAAGGATTCAAATGCAGTCTTAAACCAAACCTGAACATTTCTCTGTCTGCTTTTATTTGTCTGCATTATCGAGCCAAGCTCCCTGTGTAGAAAAAATAATGCGTGCTTGAAGAATATGATATTGAAAATGTAACAACTGGTTTGACGCTGAAGCACTGAATGGGGTCACATTATTTTATTCACAATCACAGTATGTAAATTCAGTCAGTTATTCCAGAGCCTCATTTTTAGATTAGGGTAAAGGTGAAACAATTTAATTAAAGTTGTATTGCCAGTTTGCTCGTCTGTTGAGGGTCCCCCCCCCCCCGTCTCTTCCCCCCGGTGCTTGAAATTTATATGCTTCTTAACTGGTTTCCCTAAACTCTCTTCCTTTGGGAACAAAGGATATGAGTAATTTTGAGAGAGTGCGGTTTCTCCAGACAGCTTAGCTTTACTATTAAAAGGTTAACTGTACTTTCTGCACTACTGTCAGCCTCTACGTGAGTTTATGGAAATGTACGCTTTTCTCTCTTTAATGCCAGTCCGTTTTCTTTAAATCGTATTAAAAGTTCATTCTAATTTCAATAAAGGCAGCATTTAAAATTTAAAGAATGTTTCAGTAATAAAAACAGATCACATTTTAATAAATATCCCACTTGCCTTGCTATTAATGGTGAGTATTACGTTGGTGGTTCAGCCTCTGCCTTATGGTGTAGAGATGTTCTGATTTCATAACTGTTGAAATACCTGACATTCAGGAAAAGAAGTAGCTTTGTAGTTTGAATGTGCGTTCTGATTTTTTAAAAAGAGCATTAAAATCAGTGTCCGTTCAGTTTAAACTCTCAACTTACCCCATGAAAAATACAACATTGTGTGGCTTGTGGGGTAGATTTTTACCCCTGTCCTTTGGCACTTAAATTTCTTGAATGTGTAAACTAACATGAAATGTGTTGGGGTATATTTCTACCCCAGGCCAGGGTATAAATTTATCCCATGGTAAAATGAATTGGGATATTTTTCTACCCCAGGGGCCCCTTTGTGGTCACATATAACATACGGTTAATGGTAACTAAGGGTGATTACAGACGTGATGGCCGGCTGCTTTCACCACGGGCCGTGGGGTGGTTTGGACCATGGCCAGGGGTGAAGGGGCATGCCAACAGACGTGGGTCCCATTGCCCCAGGCCGTTGTCCGAATCACCCCATGGCCCGTGGTGAAAGCGGCTGGCTGTCACGTCTAAAGCGGCACCCCCCCCAGAGGGGGTGGGACCACATGGCACAGTGTTCTGCCACATGGCCCCGCCCCCTGCGTTCCCCGGAAGCCCTCCCTCCTCCCGACGGGCAGCAGCAGCGGCCGATCCAGCCGTTGTCGCAACCACAGGTGGGGGTGACTCCCATTGACCACGGTGAACAGTAAGTAACCAGATGTTACTTTCCATTCACCACGGCCGTGGTAACCTTTCACCACACTTCTCGACCTCCTCGCATCCAGAGGTCCAGAAGTGTGGTGAATGCAAACATGGGCCGCGTTTGACTGTGGTGCACATCTGGCAGCGAGCCAACAGACGTTCACCACAGTCAAACACGGTCCGTGTTTGACTGTGGTTCAGCCAGGGTGAATGTCAGACGTCTGAAATCACCCTAACTTTCATTTGGGGATATTGTCTTCCTGCGTGCAGGTGACAATGCCCTAAAAGGGTAAAGTTGGAGAGCTACTGCCTTGTGAGTTATTGCAAGAGATGTGCACCCGGACTATGAAAACGCCTCAAGAGCTAATTCTGGGGTTTAATATTGTGCTTTGATTACAACCCCCAATATGGCCCTTTTTACACGGATGCCTCCCTCTCACCCATGGTGGGATGTGTGCGCATCTATGGGATCGCCGTGGTGGGAGGGTGGGACTGCATGCATTCTCCTGTGCTCCACCCACCCTCACCCATTGCCCATGCATGGAGCAATGGGCGTCAATGGCACATGCTCCATGCGTGGAGATGGTGGAAGGTGGGTGGGAATCCGTGGGATGGGCTACCCATGCACCCGTCCCCCATGGACTGTGGAGGCACTGTGGTCTCTGTGAAAATGGCCTAGGCAGCTCGAGGTGGCTTACAAAAACTAAAAAAAATTAAAATATACATAAAATGTATAAAATACATAAAAGGGAAGCATAAGAATAAAAAAATTAAAACATCATCCTCCCCACACACCCTTCACCCACCTCCCTCATGGAAGGCTTGGAATTGTGGGAATGGGTTGTCATGTACTTGATATTGGAGCCCTATGTTGCTTAATTTGACAGGGGGAACATGTAAACTGTTAGCAGTAAAAGCGTTGCTAAAAATAGCTTTGGACACTAAGAGAATGCCCATGATTCACAATCCATGTACTCTAGAGTGGTCCTATTGATGCCCTACTCCAGAGTAAGTGGCGTGTGGCCAATATTAGTTTTTCAGAATAGCTCATTAAGTATTAAAACTCCAGGAGAGGGCCTGGAATGGGATTAAATATTCTAGTTCATTATTCATTTATTACCATTGTTGCATTTGGGTGATTACTTGATTGTTGTGTATTGAATTTGCTGAGTAGCTGCCCATTTGATTTCATGTTTTGGCCAAATCCTCAGCTGGTGGCAATGGGTGCAATCTTGATTTGTGCCAGTTGGGGATCTGGGTTTCTGTTTTCACCCTCTGCCTGAAAAGCTCTCTGTGTGGTTTTTAAAATTAATTCATAGATTATTTGTTTCTCATTTTCTCTTGCCTCTATTTTTCTGTCTTTCCTTAGACTGCAAACTCCTTAAAGAAGGGACCATTTGTTCTTGTCGCACTGAAAAGCTCCTAGCACATAGTAAGGGCTGCCATAAGCAATTAATAATGAAATATGAAGAGTTTACATCAAGAAGTAAATGGCTCATTATCTGGATAAAGATTTAGCTGTAAATAACTGTGGCAGTTAGGGCTGTAGTGGAATGTCGCAGCGGTAGCTATTTCCACCGGAAACAGCATTTCCGCAATTAGTGGTACGGCTTGGCAGAGGCTTTCATTCCGCGAGTTTCATTCCGCTACTTCCGCAGTTCCACTAATTTCATTCCGCTACTTCCACAGGCTTCACAAAATAGCAGAAACATGACATTTTAGCTACTTTCGCCATTCCGCCAGCGCCACAAAATAGCAGATCAGCGGTTTTCCGACAGTTTCCACAATTTTCCCGCAATTCTGCAATTTGCAGAATGCTGGCAGAATTAGCAGACTGTCCGCCGAAAAGCCGCGGTGTGGCGCGGGCCATTCCGAAATGGCGGAATGGAATCGCGGCACGGTAACAGCTTCTGCCGCATCAGCCCTAGTGGCAGTGTGTTGTGGGTAAGCCATTGAAGGAACATGACTGGACCCATCACCACTGGAGCCCTATTAGGAGAACAAAAATGTGTAATTAACCTCTGAAAAATGTGCTTATAAATGAGAAGAAAACTCCAAGAGAGAGGGGGCCAGGGATCTGGGACAGTTGAAGGAAGATTGAGCATCTTTATGAACTTTGGGGAAGCCCCCAGTGTTTACCAGGAAAAAAAACTTGTGGCAGGTCTAAGTCCTAGCAGGATTAACTTCTGGATTCACCTTACCCAAACACTAGTATAGGTGGGCTAATTTGGCCCAGGCTGCAGGATCCTTAAGAAGAGGCAGGGCCAGGCTTAGAATTCACGGGTCCCAGGGCAAATATAAAATGTGGGGTCCTGGTGACCGCTCCCTGTGACGGGCCTGAAAGGTGGCCGTAATTGTGAGCCTCCCCTGTCCCCATCAGGAGGGAGAGGGGGCCCCACACCCTGCCCTGGTGAAAACAGAGGTCACTGCTGGTTCCCCCCAAAAGAGCGGGGCCCAGGGCAGCTGCCCCAATCACCCTGTGGTAAGGCCAGCCCTGAAAAGTGGAGACTGGGAAGGAATCAACAGAGCCTGCAAGAGTGTAGGGCAGAAGTCCCAGAAAGGGCTGGAGAGGGCCACGGGATGCTCCCAGGTGAGAGTGGATACTCCACAAGGGCTGGGGGCAGGCTATAAAGGATCTCTAAGAACAGGATTGTGTACGGGAAATGGGGACCTGCAGCTCAAATCCCATACAGTGATATTATAAATAAGACACTGTAAATAAAGATGACACTCTCTGACTGTAGCTGGTATGTATGTGATTGGTGTGAATGAGCTGATCCTGCAGGCACTCACCCACCCTGAGAGATATTCCATTACAGTGAGGTGTGACTGTGAGACATGTGTTGGTCATTTATATATGGTTTAATCACTACTCCATGGGCACTGTGTGTCCTAAAGAAACCCGATGACATCAGCACCTTAAGAGCTGGCAAGAATAGGATGACTCCTGTGAAAACTTACCCACAGAGCTTTGTTACAGAAACACATTAAAAAAGAATCTTTGTTCTTCTAAAAACTATGCAAAGGTGGAATTAAATACAGACAAGTTGTTTACATTTGAAGCAGATAATTAAGAAGCTGAGTCTTCACATGTATAATGAAATTTTCTTTTCTAAATGGTACACAATTTTCAGATATACATAATGGGTTTACTAGGCAGTGATGTTCTCCCAAAGTTTAGCTATAAGAGTCTGTATTGTCATCCTTGTACTGTGCCTAGTTTATTCAAAGGGAAAAGTAATCCCTTGATAACAACTGAGTAGTGTCATAAACTAGAGCAGAAAAAAAATCTACACAATATAGTACCCAAATCAAAAATAGCGATTGGGTTAATAACCACTATCCATTTGTAGTCCATCAGATACCTGGTTAGGTTATTCTGTTATGGCTTTTTCTTTGTTTTTGACTTTTCAGCTTGGCTATTTTAGTTTCTCTACTTTGACAATATCTGCACTATTATGTGTGCACAACTGCCAGAAATAAAGGCACTGAAATGGGCAAATTAGCAAAATAACCAAGCAGAAAATCTGGAAACACAAAAAAAAAGCAAAAAAAAAAATAGTCAAAAAATCAGATATGCTAGCACTTACTTTTAGTCATGGTGTATCAGGGCAGCACTGGCTGCTTTAAGGGGATCTGATCTGTGCTTTGGCCCCGCCTTCTTTTGCAGTATAAATGCTGCATAGCTAGGAGACCAGGCAGTCTGAGTATGGCAAGGAAGCCAGAAGGACTTGGGGAGTTCTGCAGGGAGCTGGCCAGGACTGGAAGGCCTGGCAGGCTGGGAATTCGGTGGTGCTGGCCAAGGCTAGAGAGGGTGAGTAGGGAGACTGGTGCAAGACCTCAGAACATGTTGAAGTCTTTGCACAGTAAGGTGGTCTGACATGTACTGTTTGAGTTATCTGGAAATTGACAATAACCTCTAGCTGATGATGGGAAAATGCAGTCTGTGAACTCATTGAGATTGATCCTGCAAGAACTTTCTGGCAGATGGGCAGCTGTGCTTGTTACATATGCATATTGTATAGGTAGCTGACAATGTGAATAATACTTGTGAGTTGAATAATAAACCGATGCTAGAGTTGAAATGGGTACCTGATTTACTACATGCAGGAAATACCCACGTTTTTGAGTACCATGTCGGGCACTCTAAGGGCTACTCGATTACTGGCTGGGTTGTATCCAGATACTTGAAAAATCAGTAACTTCAAGTACCAATTTTTCAATTTTCTGATTACTGATTAGTATATTGGGACTGAAAAATTGAGATGGAAAAGAAAAAAAATTGGGGCCGGACGTTGATATGCCAGGACTGGAAGTTGAGATTCTGGGACATTGGGTATGAGAATAGGGTCAAAATCGGGTACCAGTCGGCAACCAATGTTGTTGGGTTGATTTGGATAATGAAAATTTCTCAGGTATATCCATGTTTGTGGGCACTCATTTCAGGTCTACCCACTACCCATTTCAACACAAGTATACTATAAACATGAGGAAAGAAACCTGTGGCAATTAAGGGATCATCTAACTCTCACAGAACTCTACTTCGAGCCAACCACTGCCTGCAATTGTGTTGGAGTAGACTTCATATAACTGATGTTACCACCAAATCTCTCCAATGGAAAACCTCCTCTAAAAATGGATAATTTAAATCATTATGGCAAGAGCCACTGGACTCTTGCTAAATATATCACTATAATTCCTTTGCAGCTTGATTTCCAGGTAATTGTAGGTAAATGTTCCATGACTGGTAGCTCAATGCAGCCGTTACATGAGCTACTGAAGTCTAGCTTTCCTTGGGAAAATTCGGGATCAGTGCTCATTGTAAGTAGAAGGAAGTTTTGGTCATAAAAGGGGCTCTATCTGTCATGAGGTTTGAGGTTCCTTTACCATTATACCTTCTTCTGCTCTACCAAATTTGGTTGAAACAGGAACATGGGATGAAGAAGTTAATAAGAGGTTGGACACACACATGATGTCACACAAATATTTCCATAGGAAGCTAGGCTAAAAAATATATTTGAATGTTTATGACTGGTAGGGAAGATTTTCCATCTCAGAAATTACTTTGAAAATTGGTACAAGCTCCACCACTCCCACCCCCAATGGAAGTTGGGGGTGGGAGTGCTTCAGGGATGTGCTCTGAAAGAGGAAGATCCAGATCATTTATTTATTTATTTAATAGATTTATACCCCATCCCTCCTGCTAAAGCAGCCGGGGGCAGTTTCCAACAATTAAAACACAATAAAAACAATTTAAAACATCCAATACAATAATTTAAAAATATTAAAACAGGGATAAATATAATAAATACATAATAAATAATAGGTAAGATGGGGGAGCTAAAAACCCCACCCTCCCCAAAGGCCTGGGTGAACAGCCAGGTTTTACAACATCGCCGGAATGTCAACAGGCTGGGGGCCAGGCGAGCTTCCTCCGGAAGGGAGTTCCAAAGGCGCGGCCTGGCCACCGAGAATGCTCTCTCCATTGTGGCTCCCCGCTTAACATGGGGGACCTCCAAGAAGGCACCCCCGGCAGACCGCAGAAGCTGCCCTGGGGCGCGGAGGGTGAGGCGGTCCCTGAGGTATGAGGGGCCCAGACCGTATAGGGCTTTATAGATCAACACCAACACCTTGAACCTGGCTCGGCACGCTATCGGCAGCCAGTGCAGAGCTCGGAGCACAGGTGTAATATGCTCCCGACGGCCCGCCCCC
>QEPC01012435.1:1882246-1895189 GCA_003113815.1 Sphenodon punctatus
GGCTTCAGCACTTTCTAGGCCTTCTGGGGAAACCCGGAAGTTCCCTGGAAGGCCTAGTAAGCGCTGAAGCCACCAGCCAGCGCTGAAGCCACCAGACCACCGTGCTGCTACCGTCGTCTCCGCCACTGCCCGGAGTGCCAAAGGTAGGTGATCCCTGGGTGGGGAGGTAGGGTGATCCCTGGGGTGGGGTGTGTGTTAAACCACTCCCCACCCCAGGGATCACCCTAGTACCACAGTACCTACCTGCTGGTGCAGGCTCTGGGTCGCCGGCGGCAGCCCGGAGCCCGCACTAGCAGGGACTTTGGGGAATTTTTTTTTTTAAAAAAAATCCAGGCTGGGCAGGGTGGGTGGGGGGTGTCCCCCCTTCCACCCGTGCAGCCTGGACTGGGGAGGGAAAGTGTTTGGGTTTTTTTGGTTTCTTTCATTTGAATGGCCGCAATGTAAAAAAATCCGGCACAGGGATCCGGTACCGGTACCCCCAAATACCAGAGTACTTTGATACTGCCAGTACAGCAAAATACCGGCAGTATTGGATACCGGATGTACCGAACTTCCCACCCTTAGTACTTATTGTAACAAACGGTGTTGAGGGAGATCAGTCTCCTCCTTTGTCATGATCCAGGACATGAAATCCTGCTGTTTGCAATAAGCAGTTTCTCCCTGTTGCTGTTTGCATCTTCTTTCAGTTACATGAAATCAAGGAGGAGTTGCAAATCCAGAAACATCAGGTGCTGGCATGAAGCCTTTGGGGCTTTCAAATCAAGCAGGCTCGGTTGGCTTGCAAAATAGTTATGTAATATATGTAGCTCAAATTCTTCAGCGTTTAGCGTCCTTCTTTAATTATGTTGTTTAAAGGTTGAACTTTAAATAGCTGTCCACAGCAGCGGTATGTTTTAATCCTCAGGATGACAGCTGAAGCTGCTAATATGAACGCGAAGACAAACTCCTTTTGAAATCACTTCAGTTTGGTATTAATAATTAGCAGTGTTATATTTGTTTTTCAGTTCTTCTTTAAACTTTATTTTTTGCTCTATATACATCTATTTTCCTTTACTCTAACCACTTTACATTCCAGAGTATTCTTGCTGGGGCAAATGTGAGCAGAGAGTGCTGTTAACAAATGACATGATAACCTCCCACGAATGGGTATTCTCATGGTCACCTAGGTGGTCAGGAAGGATCACCCAACACATGGCCACCATGTAATGAATACTCACCCACAGCATTGAGTCAGATAATGCAGAACCTGCCCTGTGGGCTAATGCGGGCTAATGCGGGCTACACATGCACCCATGTGTTGGCATGTCATCAATTACGTTGCAGAGAAGCTGGTGCGTGTTTGGGGAGGGGTAAGTGACTGAGTGTAATTGCTACTGCTTCCGCTGTGATAGGAAGTGGGTGACTGGAGAGGAGAGGTGGGTGTGAATGGTTTGGGAAATTGGCTTAGACTGAGTTTCTACTCTGGAGATCTCTCTCACTCTCGCTGCAGCGTCTTCTGCCTCTCCCTCATGGTGACCACAGGGCTTGATTTTTGTAATTCCCTCTTCTATGGGCTCTCAAGATGCTTCTCTGGCGCTTGCAGCTTGTTCAGAATGTGGCAGCATGGTTGTTTACCAGTTTGGGCAGCCGTGATCATATTACGCCTGCCCTGCGTTCTCTACGTTCGCTGCCTATGGAGCATCAGATTGAATTTAAGATTGCACTGCTCATTTTGGGTATAGGCCCGGGCTATATTTGAGATCTCCTCATGGAGTTGTGCCCCAATGGCTATCTCCATTCAGAAACCACCTGTTGTTGGGGATCCCACCATCGCGAATTAAGTTAGCAAGTGATCAAGCTTTTGCTGAGGCGGGGCCTTGGTGTAGAACTCCCTTCCTCCTAATTTCCATCTCGGTTCCTCCCTCCTCACCTTCAGAAAGCACCTAAAGACTTATTTGTTCTCCATGTGCTTTTTGGATCCACTGCTGGCTCCCTTTAACGTGTTCTCTCCTTCCTTTTAAAAAGTTTTTAATGGATTTCTATTTTTAAATGATCTTTATATTATTTTATATTTGTTTTATGTTGTAAAGTGCTCTACGTGTCGTGTTGCCAGGGTGCTATATAAATAAAATAATAATAATAAATAATAAATGTGAACGTGGTCCAAGATGGAGTCTTGTGTAAGCAGCCTTTGCTTAGAGTTGGTTAGTAGTCAGAAAGTTACCGTAGACTTTCTCAGCCCGACAAAGGGAAGAATAAGAGCTAGGGATAGTCCAGCCCACAGAGAGGAATGCTGCAGATTTGCTAGGGGTAATTATGCCTGGCATAAGCAATATAGTTTATCAACTATTAGTTTGACATATTGTATAGAACTCAATGTTCAGTTCCTTCCTCCCATTTCTTCAGCACACGTTTCATTTATGTCAGCTCAAATATTTGGACTGGCTTGTTCTTCGAGGCTTTGCTTTCCCACTATAGAGCCTGTGAACTCTGCTTAATTGAAAGTAATACAATTAGGATGTCAGAGCAAATTCATTTCAACAGACTAACTGCTCCCCTTGAGGATCCCATGCTGCATCTGTTGTTTCAGTCTTTAGTCAGGACATGTCTGTGCTCTATAAGGGAGAAAGAACATTGGATACCCGGTGTGAGCTCAGTCTTGTTACAACTTAGATGCATATACTGGGGTTGGATGAGAACATTAAAGCCAATAAGAGCCTTTCCACTGATTTCAATGGGTGTTTTTAGATGGACAGCCCATGCCACTTCTCCACCGCACCCGGCGCCCTGTCTAAAGGCGGCATGCCAGATGTGCAGGCAGAGCAGAGGTGGAGTAGAGTGCTGCCTGCTCCACTCCAGCCCCGCTTGCGGTGTTGCAGAACATCCCGGAGCACCGTCAGTGGAGCAGGCTGTCCAAACCAGCTGGAGGTGGAGCACCTGTCCGCTCGGTGGACGACTGCTTCAGCTCCGCTCTCGGCTGTAGGTTGCCCTGGATGACACTTCAGAGCTGCGGGTGGCAGCCTAGAAAGTCAGGCAATCAGCTCCCAGCTCTATGGTGTGGGGGAGGGGGGCACTGTGCGGGTGGACCGCAGGCTATGGCAGCTGCCGGGTCCATGTAAACAGGTGGAGCCAGCCCTAGGTCTGTCTGAAGACACCCAATGAGTGCAAAAGGCCAGGGCATCATTGCTTTGGGCTGGTGAGAGCAGTGGTTTTCAAAGGGCAGGGGGGGAGTCCCTAGGCTGTGTGTGGAACATATTCTGAATGGAGTAGAGACAAGATGGTGTTTGCCAGCTCCACACTTTGCCTGAGCCAGGGGGAATCTCAAAAATAATGGGGGAAAGGGGGATAGAGGAGAAGCAATAGGAGGGTGGGAAGAGGAAGAGAAAGAAGAAATGTGTGTGTGTGAGGTGGGGGAAGGGTTTCAACAGATATGTAGAAGGAGGAGTGTGATTCAGAAAAGTTTGAGAACCATTGGGTTAGAAGTGAAATGAATATTCAAAGTGAATATACTTATAACAGGGTGGACCCTGGCCTGGGTAGTTCCCCTTAGGATCAGACCCTCAAGCAGCCAGGTCCACACTAGGAATTAGCTCAACGGTCCATTTATTCAGCAGTGCAATATTCCTCCACCATATTTAGACTTAGGCCCTTTTTACACGGGTAGCACCCATGCATAAACCCCCAGAAATCTGGGAGTTCTTGTGTTGGTGAGTCTCATGTAATGTAAATGCTGCTGAAGGCGGGTGAGTGGGTGTGCGTATGTGCGTGCTCCCATGTACACGCATGCCCACCCACCTCCACCCATCCTCCATGAATGGAGCAACCAGTGAAAACGACGATTGTTCTGTGTATGTGTTGATGGGTGGAGACGAATGTAAATGGGTGTGCATCTGTCTACACCCTCCTCCACCCACCGCACACAGACTGCGCACACCGACCCCCCTCTGTGGTCCGTGTAAAAAGGGCCTTACAGTTCATCCGGAGCTCCTTACTCATACCAGCTCTCTTGGGCTCTGGACACCATCACACAGAACCCTACACTAGCGCTTGCTTCCCAAGTAGTTCTCGCCTCCTCTCTCTGGCCAAGCTAGAGGCTTTTAACTTCCAGGCTGACTTGGCGGTGCCCAACCCAGGTGTGCCGCTGACGCCCAAAGTTGGCCTCTTTAAGGGCCATACACAAATGAGCCTCTGCTCTGCCACAATATTATCTATTAAATTCAGTGACTTCCAACCCCTCCATTAGGATATCTGCATTGGATATTGTGGTTCAAGATGCTTTGTTTATTTAGCTTATTGTGTATGTGCAATAGTACTATGTAGCACCAAAACAGAATAAGCAAATAACCTAGTAAGCCAACCAAATAAAGGATATGTGAATATCCTCCTCAGATGCAGATATTGTTTGGATATTCAGAGGGCATATTCAGATATTTTTGGATATTCAAAGGATTGCTGCCAGAGGCCAACACCATAGCTGGGTCGAAACAAGGACTTGATGATTTGTGGTCCATAAATGGGTATTAACTAAGTAGGTCGGGGGTCGCGACCTCTGACTGTCAGGAGTTGGGAGTGATGAGCAGGAATGGATCACTCCATTATGACCTGTTGGGTAGTTCTCTGGAGCAACCAAAGATGGTCACTGTCAGACACAGGATGTTTGGCTCGATGGGCCATTGGTCTGACCCAGTATGTCTCTTAAGTTCTTATCTGCAAATATAAACCCGCTAAACGCCACTAAAATTGGTCTTCTGGTGATGCGTACTGACTATATTGTTGGATATTCACACTAGTACTAAAACAATCAGAGGATTCCCCCCCCTTCCACTTTTAAATACTGGTTTCAGTGTATTTTAGGGCTGAACGAGCAGCAACATCTTTTACTCGTGAGAAATTTGAATTTCACCATATCTGGCACTAGGATGAATTTTTCGACTGTTTCCCAATACCGATGCAATTTCTTGATTCTCACAATACTGAGAAATAACATTCTGATTTACCGACTTTCCACTTACCGTTTACTGCGTACTGTACATTTATCACTTACCACATTGCTGAGGGTACTGATTTACTTCTGGGTTTGTTATCGCATTTCTGAACTAATCACTGTGCAAATATCCCACCCGTTAACCTCCCACGGCGCCTCTTAACCTCCACTCCAATTAGAATTTTTCTTCTATGTTATCCCCTTTGCTCTGACCAAACTGCAACTGTGTACCAGATTCCTTTACAAAACTGCAATCCAGTTGCCGATTTGTTAAAACAAAGGGAACAATAGAGAGCAAAAATTATAGAGAGTGGAAGAAAGCACCATTAAACAATTCTGATTGGAGACACTGGAGTGGAGGTTAAGGGGGGGGGGAGGTTGAGTGTGGGCTATTTGTGCAGTGATTGCCTCAGAAAGGTGGAAACAACAAATCTGGAAGTAAAACGGTACCCACGGAAATATGGTAAGTGGTAACTGAACAGTATGTAGTAAAAGGTGAGCAGAAAGTTGGGATCCCAGTAAACAAATTATCAGTAAATCAAGAATCAAAAACTTGATTGAGATATGGGAGCTAAACCAATGACCCATGGATCCCGCGCACGCCTGCAAGTGTGCACATCCACGTAGGAACCTCACACACCTCTGTTGCTGGCACACTGTGCTACGTGGAAACCATGTGCATGCATGCACAGTCAGAGGGTCCACAGGCCATTGGATTGGCCCCACCATCAAGTACTAAGAAGTTCTCAATTTGAGTAATTCAGATAATCTCTTTTATTGGACCAACTTCTCTTGCTGAGAGCGTGCAAGCTTCCTGGCTGCACCCGGCCATTTCTCAAGTACATAAAAAAACAGATCTGCAGACTGGGAAAATGCAGGACAGTTCTGTGCATGATAGCAATCACTTGAGAGGCAGCTGTGAGGGGAAATAATCATTAGCACTTCAAATATATAAAGGAGGGGAAGGAAACTATAATACGATGATGAACAAATAATTTCTGCCTTGGATATACCTGCTCTACAGTTGCTCAGTCTTCAGTTCTGATTTTTCATATGTCTGAAGGAAGGGCCTGAAAATTTGCATACAGTCTCTACAACAGAAGTTGGTCCAATAAAATATATCATTTCAACTTTGTCTCTATCTTAGTCTATGTACAATATTCAAGGGTATGTTTATTGGGGATTTTTTTATGACAAATTAGTATTTGGACAAAATGGTGGATTTTTAAGGATAAGTAGCCGTCCATTTCTAAGAGTTCTCTAGCTAGGAATCAACAGGTAGTTCAATGATAATCTCTCCAGACTAGCCAACACAGAAAGCTGTACTGGTTTAAGTAAAGGAGTAACTGTAGACAGACTTGTTTAAACTTTCCTTCCTGAAGACAGTTTAAAGACGTACATGCTCTCACCAACAGAAATTGATCTAGAGCAGCTATCGTCCAACCTGTTCTGCCTCTTCTTTCTCTCTTAGTCAAACTGAAACACTCTAGTTTGCGTCTCGAAACTAATAGAAGCATACACATACAAAGTTGCACCAAATTAACAAAATAGGCATTTTAAACTGGGTTGGGAACCAGTCCTGTTATATCTATATTACTGAAGTCAAATGGCACAGTTCTATATGTCACATATAGAGTATATGCTAGGAGTGAGGAACCGTATGGTGGCACCCCTCCATTTGGCCTGCAGTGGTTCCCCCAAACTTAGGCCGCTTTTACACATGAAAAAAATGGGTTCTTATAAGTGCTCGAGATAATACTGGCTGTTATAAATGCTGGAGTTTTGTAATGTGTGAATGCACTATTCCACTTTTATGCAGGCTTGTAAAACCCACCAGATGTGACTCTTACAAGGCTGCAAGATTTCACTGCATAAAAGGGGAATAGTGCATTCACACACATTACAAAACTCCAGCATTTTTAACAGCTAGTATTATCTTGACCGCTTATAAGAACCCATTTCTGCCATATGTAAAAGCGGCCGTACATTGGCCGCACACAATTGTCCATTTTCCAGTTTTCTTGGTGTGGCAATCCCTTCCCCCATGAGACAACCTGGACTGTGGGTATTTTCAGATGTTACGAGATCACGCTCAACCACAGACAATCCCCTGTGGTGGGGAATGGTCCCGTAACGTCTGTTTGATGCCCGCCAGATGTTCATCACAGTGAACCTCCAGCGGGATTCAAAATAACCATGCTTTCGAGGATGGTCCGGGGAACATTTCCGAAAGCGTGGTCAAAGCGATTCCCGCCAGGGGTGAACACCCAGCAGGAATCACTTTTTGCCCCCAACAGACATGACTTTACCACGCTCAACCATGTCGGGATTCACTGTGGTTGAGTGTGGTAACGTCTCGTCTAGCCTCTGACCATGACCCGGAATCGGTGGCCATGCTGCCTTTGATTCTAGACCGTGGTCAATACCCCGGGGGGCGGGCGGGCGGCCTTGGGAGCATGGGGAGGCGGGTCTGTGTGGCTGCACATTGTGCCGCACAGCCCGCCCCCCCCCAAGATTCCCCGCCGGGATCGGCCGGCACGTCTGCTGGCCATGATGGGTTGATTCCGGTGGGGAATCAAAAGGGTGATTCTGTGATGGGGCCAAAGCTGCCCCGTCACATCTGAAATCACNTACCCCGGGGGGCGGGCGGGCGGCCTTGGGAGCATGGGGAGGCGGGTCTGTGTGGCTGCACATTGTGCCGCACAGCCCGCCCCCCCCAAGATTCCCCGCCGGGATCGGCCGGCACGTCTGCTGGCCATGATGGGTTGATTCTGGCGGGGAATCGAAAGGGTGATTCTGTGACAGGGTCAAAGCCGCCCCATCACGTCTGAAATCACCCTGTGGAGCATTGTGCCAGTGGGGATCCAGCCCACAGGGTCAGGAGGGAGAAGGTCCCCATCCCTGCTATATGTTGTAGGATACGGAACACATTTGTCTAGCTTTAGTTTCTGAGTTGTATTCAATTCTGGTTTTGATTTACATTGGAATCTTAAATTTATTCCCAAGAATGTTATGTGTGGGGGCTGTTTTGTGGTCCTAGTAATCCATAATGTGGCTTTGATTGAAGTCACAGGATGTATGGTTACGCTGGATTTCAGAACAGATTGTTTTCATTTGTAAATGGGCAGCCCAACCCTCAAAATAGCCTACTGGTACCACCAGTCCCATTCACTTCAGGAGGGATTGTATTGGCAGAGTTCTTTGGGGGATCAGGCTGTGAGCATATTCAGTGAGTGAATCTGGCTTTACAAAGCAGCTGAGCAATAGTGACCCGGTTGCTGTTAAGTCATGAGGGAATAGGAGGCTTTTAAGCCACAGCAAGAAGTTAAATTGTTGCGGGGAAATGTATAAATAGATTTTGTTGGCTCGTCTGCATTTTCATCCCCAGTAGCGACATATGTTCCCCACAACACTCACTGCCTAACGATTCCCACTGTACAATACGGGTTAACCTTGGGTGTTCTGATGTCACATGGGGCATTAAAAACAATGGAAGGAACCCCATGTGGTTCCACAGAGTGATTTGTGATGTCTGAATGCTTCTACCATGCATTCTGGTGGAACTTTTTACCATCTGGTGAAGACTATACATCTGGCGGAATATTTCATATGTCGCAAATTGCTCCATGGATCTATAGGATCATCAGACTGAGGCTGCTTTTCCATAGCTGTTCAAGCCTCTCATTTGAAATGCCTGGTCGCACCCTTGTAAGAACTTAGCTTAGAAAGTGCCATACTAGGTCAGACCAATGATCCATCTAGCACAGCATCTAGTCTCATTCAGAGACCAGCTTTGGTCACTTCAAATGCACTTACTGGAGTGACCCATTTCCTGCTCTTTATTCCCAGCCTCTGACAATCTAACACCCTTTTTACATGGGGGGGTCAGTGTGTGTGGCAGTCTGTGTGTGGTGGGTAGGGCCAGGGGGAGGGTGTAGATGGGCGCACACCCATCTACACCCACCTCCACCCATCTACATGCATGGAGCACCGTTTTTGCTGGTTGCTCTGTTCGTGGGGAATGGGTGGAGGTGGGTGTGCATACGTGTTTGCGGGAGTGCAAATGCACATACACCCACACCTCCGCCCACCCATCACGGATTCTACGTGAGACTCACCCACGCATGAATAACCAGATTTCTGGTGTTCATGCATAGGTACTGCCCGTGTAAAAAGGGCCAAAGTTCTCATTCTCCAACCAGCTTGACTAATAGTCAGTTATGGACCTATCCTTTCAGAACGTACCCAGTTCTTTTATGAACCCAGTTCTAGAATAATAGAACTGCAGAGCTGGAGGAGACCTCAAGGACTGTCTAATACACCCCCCTACTCCAAGGAAAGATAACCATCTTTTACAGCATTGCAGACAGATGCTTTTCCAGGCCATTTTCAAACAAAAAATCCAAGGAAGGAAATTCCAAAAAGTTTCTTGGCAACCTGTCCCATTGCTCAACAGTTATTACAGGTAGGAACGTTCCCCTGATACTTAACCAAAATCTACTTTGCTGCCTCCTAAGCCCACTTGCTATTGTTCTATCTTTTGTGACCGAAATAAAAAATATTTACCCTATTCTTTGTGGCATTTTTTCCAGATATTTGAAAATTGCTATCATGCACTGCTTTCTTATATTTACTTTAGGTAAGTTCAACCTTTCCTCATGAAGGTTGGATTCTAGCCTGTTGGGTGCCTTTAGATGGACAGCAGCATGCCAGCCTGCTTCACCCCTGAGCTGACCAGTCCGTCTAAAGGTGGGGCTGCCAGATGTGCAATTGGAGCAGGCTGTACCTGCTCTGGGGCAGCCTTGCCAGCAGGGCTCTCAGAGTGGGCTGGCCACACCAGAGTTGCTATCCATCTGTGGCGTGGATCCATACTTTAGCTCTACTTCCAGCTGGCCATTGCCCCAGGCAAATATCATAGAGTTTCTGGCACCAGCCTAGAACGTTGGGCCATCGCCCGCAACTTTATGGTGTGGGGGAACTGCATGGACAGACTGTGGTTTAGGGAAACCACCAGGCCTGTCTAAAATGGACCCAGGTGGGGCTGCAAGTAGATGGACTAGATGCGGGTATGCACTCCTGGAGCAGCTCCTGGGGAAGGCAGCCTTCGCGACCATCTGTTTACACCCTTTATCCTCTTGGTCACCCACAAGTTATGTTCTTCACCTTCACAACTTCCTCTGGCAATTAGGGATGTGCGAACGCGGTTCGGAAGTTTGGGGTTCAGCCCAAACTCAGGGTGTTTGGCCCGTTTGCGAACAACCCGAATTCAAACCAACTGACTGAGCAAAGTTCGGATTCTGAACGCATTTGGGAAGGGGGCGGGGAGCAGGAAGGAACCTGGTTTTCCCTCCCCCTCCAGACCGTGGGTGGAAGGGGCGCTGGGGAGCACCTCCCCCCCACACCCTGCCCAGCCTGGGAATTATTTTTTTTAACCCCCCATCCCAGGGATCGCCCTACCTGGTGGTGCCAGGGCTCCGGCCCTGGGTCTGGCTGCGGCAGCGGCAGTAGGTCCGGTGGCAGCGGTGCTCCGGAGTGCTTCAGGCTGCTACTAGGCCTTCTTGGTCAAACCGGAAGGCCTACTAGTGGCCTAAAGTGCTCCGGAGCACTGCTGCTGCCAGACCCTCCGCCGCTGCCGGACCCAGGGGCAGAGCCCTGGCACCACCAGGTAGGTCGAGGTCCAGGTTCGGCAGCGGCGGTGGCAGCAACAGTGGGTCCGGCGGCACTCCGGAGTGCTTCAGGCCACCACTACACCTTCCAGTTTGACCCGGAAGGCCTAGTAGCGGCCTGAAGTGCTCCAGAGTGCTGACGCTGGCGCCGGATCCACCGCCACTGCTGCCGCCACTGCTGCCACAGGGCTCGAGGCCAGCGCCCCAGCACCACCAGGTAGGGTGATCCCTGGGGTGGGGGGGTTACAAAAAAAATTCCCAGGCTGGGCATGGTGGTGGTGGGGGAGGTGGTCCCCAGCAGCACTTCCACCCATGCAGCTTGGAGGAGGGAGGGAAAACCGCCCCCCTGCCCAAATGGGTTTGGCCCCCCAAACAGTTTCGGGTTTGGCCGAATGGACCAAACCCCGAACCCCCGGGGGTTCGCACATCCCTACTGGCAATAAGCTCCACAGGTTTAATGTATCCTGAGTAAAAATTAATATGGCCCAAAGTGAACTCTTCATCTTCTCCCTCCAAACATTTTTCTCTGTCTCTCTGTCTCCATTTCCACTGATGGTGTCACCATCTATCTTTTCCAGGCACGTAGCCTGGGCCTCAGCTTTGACTCCTGCCTCTCTTTTACTTGTCCGATCTAGTCCGATCTAGTCATTTATCTCTGTGTAATATTGCAAAAATACGGCCCTTCCTTACTGCTTCCACTACCAAAACAAAACCCTAGTCCATGTTCTAGTCATCTCAAGCCTCAACTCTACTGCAAGGCTTCCTTCTAACTGACTTCCCCATTCTGACCCTTTCCACTTCCAATCCACTGCCAAGGTTGTCCACCTTGCCTGTACTTTGACATGTTCAGTCCCTCCCTCCTCTCTTTCCTCCACTGGCTCCCTTACCCTAATGCACTCAGCAGAAGCTCCTTGTCTTTACCTTCAATGTTCTTCATGACCTTGTTCCACCGTATCTCTCTGTACTTGTTTCCCATAACATTTCTGGTACATTCAAGCTTTGTCTGTCTTCTGCCACTCATCCATGCCTGCTCAGGAGTCCCCTGCTCCTCAAAACATATTCACCCCTTTTCCTATGCTGCCCACATGCCTGGAACCCCCTCCCTGAATGCATTCACTCTGCTCCTTCCCTCTTAAACTTCAAATCCCTCCTGAAATCATACCTCTTCCAATAGGTTTCCCGCATCCCCACAGACTTGTCACTGATTCCTCGACCTCTTTCATTCTTCACTCAAGGTCCCCTTCTCCCTTGTAATTAAGTGAAGCATGTGCACCTGCAGCTTCTGAACTTCACAAATGTCTCCCCATCTCTCCCTATGTTCCTCTCTCCCTTGTCTCCCTTCCCTTGTCTTTCCTAGATCATAAGAATATAAGAAGTGCCATACTGGGTCAGACCAATGGTCCATCTAGCCCAGCATCCTGTCTCTGACAGTTGTCAATTAAGGTGGCTTGGAAGAAGCATCCAACAGGTCACAATGGGGGATCCATTCCCTGTTGTTTTCCCCCAGGGAACATGATGGGTCATGTTCCCTGATCCTGTCTGGCTAATAGTTGCTAATGGGCCTATCTTCCAGAAACTTGTCCAAACCTCTTCTAAACCCAGCTATAGTACTGGCCCATACCACAGCCTCTGGCAGTAGATTCCACAACCCAATTATACGCTGAGTGAAAAAATATTTTCTTTTATTTTTTGTTTTAAACCTGCCACCCATGAATTTCATGGAGTATCCCCTAGTTCTAGTACTAGCTGAGAGGGTAAATAACTGCTCCTTGTTTATTAGTTCCACACCACTCCTGATTGTATAGACCTCTATCATATCTCCCTTCAGTCATCTCTTCTCCAAACCGAAGAGCCCCAACCTATCAAGCCTCTCCTCATACGGGAGCCCTTCCATACCCTTGATCATTTTTTGTTGCCCTTCTCTGTACCTTTCTAGTTCTGCTATGTCTTTTTTGAGATGGGGTGACCAGAACTGCACACAATAATCGAGGTGCGGTCACACCATTGATTTGTATAGAGGCATTATGACATCCTCAGTTTTATTTTTTAGCCCCTTCCAAATAATTCCTAACATTCTGTTCGCTTTTTTTTACTGCTGCTGTGCACTGCGCTGTGGATTTCATTGTATTGTCCCCTCCAGGTGAGCAGGGCTCCACCCCACAGCCACAAGCCAAAGGTGCACGCCCGCCCCCAGAAGCCCCAGCAGCCATTGCAGCGCTCATCCCCTCCAGGTGAGCAGGGCTCCACCCCCAGAAGCCCCCAGCAGCCATTGCAGCGCTCATCCCCTCCAGGTGAGCAGGGCTCCACCCCACAG
>QEPC01012435.1:1898897-1920900 GCA_003113815.1 Sphenodon punctatus
TATGTTCTGTACAGCGCCAGGTTGCAACTGGCGCTTTATAAATGTTTAATAATAATAATAATAATAATAACCACCCCCAGATTCTTTTCCTGAGTGGTAACTCCTAGCTTAGTATCCAGCATGTGTACTCATAGTTTGGATTATTTTTCCCTACGTGCCTCACTTTGCACTTGTCCACATTAAATCTCATTTGCCATTTAGATGCCCAGGCATCCAGTGTCGTAAAATCCCGTTCCAGTTCCTCACAGTCTGCTCATGTTTTCATTACCTTGAATAACTTGGTGTCGTCTGCAAATTTGATCACCTCACTCTTAACACCCTTTTCCAAATCATTAATGAATACATTAAATAGCACCGGTCCCAATACAGATCCCTGAGGCACACCACTTTTACATCTCTCCATTGTGAAAACTGACCATTTAGTCCAATCCTTTGCTTTCTATCTTCTGATCCATAGTAAGACACTATCTCCTATCCCATGACTTTTAAATTTTCTCAAGAGTCTCTCATGAGGGACCTTATCAAATGCTTTCTGGAAATCCAGGTACACTATATCTACTGGGTCTCCCTTCTTCACATTCTTATTTACACCGTCAAAGAATTTCAATAGGTTAGTGAGGCATGATTTACCTTTACTAAATCCGTGTTGACTCTTCCCCATTAAGCCATGTTTGTCAACATGCCCTGTAATTCTGTCCTTAATTATGGTTCCCATCATTTTGCCCGGCACAGACGTCAAGCTTACTGGTCTGTAGTTTTCAGGATCACCTCTGAATCCCTTTTTAAAAATTGGGGTTACATTTGCCACCCTCCAGTCCTCGGGTACAGTGGCAGATAATAGTGATAGGTTACAAATGACTAACAGTAGGTCTGTGATTTCATATTTGAGTTCCTTCAGAACTCTGCGGTGAATGCCATCTGGCCCTGGCGACTTGTTAGTATTCAGTTTGTCAATTTTCCCTAGAACATCCCCAAATGTCACATTGATTTGTAACAGCTCTTTCCATTCCTCACCCACAAAGCAAGGATCTGACGTAGGTACCTCCTCAAAATCCTCCGTCAGTGAAGACTAACGCAAAGAACTCATTCAGCTTCTCTGCAATGTCCTTATCCTCCCTGAGCACCCCTTTTACTCCCTTGTCATCTAATGGCCCAACTGGCTCCTTAACAGGCTTCTTGCTTCTGATGTATTTGAAAACATTTTTGTTGCTTGTTTTTGCCTCTTTAGCAAGCCTCCCTTCAAAATCTATCTTGGCCTGCCTTATTAACAAGCTTCCTGGAGCTAGGGACCTGTCTCTAATTGATGATTTTACAGCACCAGGTACTTTGCAGGCGTTATATAAATAATGAATGAACTTCATAATAAAAATCACTTCCTTTTATTTGTTTTTAATCTGCTTCCAGTTAGATTTTGTAGGCTGTCCCCTGCTTTTATTACTTTGAGAGGGTAAATAAATACCAGCTCCCTATTTCCTTCCTTTGATTCCTTCCATGAATCAAATTCATGATTTTTGTAAGATTCTGTCATTTTGTTGCTACCATCATTATAGCTTGAAGCATGACAACTGACTTTATTCGACCCCAATGAAATCAGGGGAGAGCTCTTAATTAACTTCATTGGAAACTGGATCAAGCCCTAATGATGCAACATGAAACTGTAATGAGTTTGCCTGGTACTACACAATGAGGGATTGCCAGTGAGGCACTTTGAAGACTGAGCAGTGCAATGAAAAGTAAATCTGCTTTTTATATGAAACATTTATCTTGCAAGCAATTTGTTTGTGATTATTTACTATTGTAGGCCACAAAACAAGGCCCCATTCTATTTTCCTACTAGCGTAACCTTTTAAACATCTGTTTTTATCCCCCTGCCCCCCCTGTGGTTCAGTACAATTCACTTAAATATCAATTACCATAACTTTTTTTTAAGTTGACAGTGCAACATTATATTTTAATAAGAAGCCCATTTAGGCATAAACAAAACAATTATTCCCCAACCCAACCCCCCCCCCCCCCCCGGCCAAACATTGCAAAACACAAAGCAAAAGATTTACACTGATTTTCGATCCCTGCTCTGAAAGACACTTTGTCACATAATACGGGCTCTACTTGATATTCTTAGTCAGTTGTAATGAAATGAATTCACTGGTTAAATTAAAATGCTATTTTCTTATTCTGTAAATGCAGTGTATATGCAATTGAACTAAAATAAAATTGAAATTTACATTTTCATCAAATGAATAACAAGCATGCTGTGGATTGTTCAACTGCAATTTCTGATTATGTAAATGAAACACGTTTTGCAACTCGAATAAGTACAGTAACTGGGAGTTCCATTATTATGTATCAAAAAAAGCCATTAACCTTGAAAATTATATACAATTGACATGAACATTTCTAAAATACGTTTAAAAGCTGCTAAAGCTCTCTCCCTGCTGTATATTGGATCTGGGCAAATAATTCAGGCTGAATAATTTATTCAATGATTTTGCCACGTTTTTGGTTTATGAATCATACACACACAAAAACCTTCTACTTTTCTTGACTATTCATTATTCAGAATTACTTAATCTTGGTGAATAATTCTTGGTTTGCAAACAGGAGCATGAACTGCAGCAGCAATTAATTACAGCTGTTTGCTGTTTAAAATGTGCAATGGTATGCTTGCTTTTTATTGGATGGCATGTTGGATGGCTGTTTAATATTTCCCAAGTAGAACTGAATGGATACCCATAAAAATGGGTATATCCAGCAAAATTACCGAACCTGACTTGACTCGGTAGAATTGGGTACTGATCAGTACCTGATTAGTGCCCACAGCGGTACTTGATTTACAAAAATACTGTTTCTGTTGTTGATTTTCTGGTTTTCTGATATTGATTTTAGGTTTCCAGGAGCATGTCAGGAACATGCAGTCACAGATGAATAAAGTGAAACAGTAAGTCAGAATTGGTTGGTAAATGGTACATTAGTTGGTGAAATGGAAAATTGGTAACCTGGTATCAGTATTAATTAGTATTTTGGGTAATTGAATGCCAGACTCAGTAATTGGGTACACAGGAGACTGCCTGTAATTTTGGGTATTATCCATGGGTAGTGAACTGAGCAAACTGAAGGCAAGATTAGGGAGCTGTGTTGAGTCAGGAGTCAGAAGTCAGAAAATCAAGATGACTCAGAAACCATAAGCCAAGAACCAGGAAGTCATAATGAGTCAGGAAATGAGAAATCTGTCCAAATTAAGAGATGAGGTTCAAAAGGTAATGGGCAAGACAGGAAAAAGCAGGAGCATAAGCAAAGTAGACAATCCAGGTAGCCATTATATTGATTGGACAATTTCCTCTTTCTATTGGGTCCTGCATGGCCAATGGGAAAATAAGTACTGGCCAGTTAACTTTGTGCTGCCGAGAACCCCAAGGAAGCAACATAGTTATGTCTCTTGCCCTGAATCTCTGACTTCCGGGGTTGAAGACTGTCGTATTAGTCTCATTCCGAGCTGCACTCTCTCACAAGGTCTGCTCTTCAGGGTGCTTACACACATTACTGGGGGGAGGGAGGGAAGACTTCCTTAGGTGCAATCATGTCTCTATTGTCACGGGAACCAGTGTTATGTAAGAATGTGCTATTCCACTTTTCTTCCATGAGAACAAGTGGAAACACCCAGGAGAGTAAGAGCTACATCTGGGGACCTGGTCATGTGCAACTGCTTTCACGTGAGAAAAACAGAATAGCCCATTCCTACGTGTGCGAATTCTTGTAATAATAGAGATGTGATTGCCCTGACTGATGTTTCCCAGCCCTCCCAGGCAATGTGTGCAAGCACCCTCAGGGCGTTTATAGACGAGACAAAAAAGGCGGCTGATCCTTTGATCAGCCGCCTTTCTTGCCGCTCGTCTATATGCCTGGGCTGCTTTTTAATCCGCGTCGGAGGGGGCAGGCGATCCTGCCCCCTCCGACGCGGATTCCCGGAGTGCCGGCTTTACGCCGCACTTCCTGGTCCCGTGCGAGAGTGCGCATGCGCAGAAGGGCGCGCATGCGCACTCGCACTCTGCGCCGTGTCTGAACATCAGACACGGCACGGAGAGACGCCGCGGCGGGGAAACACGGCATTTAGCGATCCCGCTTGTAAGCGGGATCGTCTATAAACGCCCTCAGTCTCTTCCCCTCTGAAATAGGCATCTGTCTCTGTTCTTCAGAGTAAGCAGCTTTGCTCTTCAACTCCCCAGTTTTCTGCAGAGCTCCACCCAGGACTTGCTTGCTTTACAATCACAGGTCTCTTCAGCCCAAGTCTATATGCTTAAGCATAATTAATTACAGTCCCACCTGCCAAGCCTTTAGTTCCAGAGCTTCCCACCTAGGTCCTTCCTTATCTCAAGGGCTCTCTTCCAGCTTTCTCCAGTCTTCCAGTTTAGTCTTCACCTGAGCCTTCTGACTTTGCCTTTCATCCCTGACTGGTCAGCTGACTCCTCCTCGCCACATTTCCCCACAGCCACTCGACCGTCATTAATCTCAGCTGAGGAGGTTGGCGTGCTAGAATGGGGCAAGGGATGGAGATTGGGCGTGGGATTGAGCCTGTTACTCCCTACAGGGCCAGCTCAGCCTGCTACAATTGGCACAGAGGTTGGAAGGGGCACTGGTACAGATGATGGAATGGGTCCTCTTACCCTCTCAGCAGCTTCATGAACCCCTGTGCAGCTACACTGTCCATTCCTATGATGATAGCTACATCCTTGAACACATGTATTCTATATTCTCACACATAGATACTGAATATTCTTCAAGTGGAATTAATCAGATTAATGGTGAAAATCTTAGATCCGCTGAAATCAATGGGCATTTTGCCACTGATTCAGCAGAGCCAGGATCTCATCTAGTTGTACTAAGGGACAGCTGTATCTGGTGTTAATTGAACATTACAGCCAGTAAATCCAGTCAATAGAATATTCATGGAAAATGAATATAAAAGGGTTGGGAACACAAGCAGATCATACTCATTAAAAATTAAATCACTAAAAAATTAGAGTGAGTGTTGGTAGACAGTAGCAGCGGTATCCCATCGAAATGCCGTATAGAGTAAAAGCATAGTCTGGTCATTTCCAGGGTACATGGATACACAGCAATAGCTGGGCCATTAATTTTTGTTTTTTTAATGGGGGGCATTATAGAGAATTATCTGTGGTTTTCTTCTTCCAGAGATATCACTCCATTGGCATAGCAATGGGTCTCTTTGTGTCCGACGGCTTCCAGAGTATAACTGCCTCAGCCTGATATCAGGGTCAACTGAAGTAAAACATATCTAGTGTTTTGCTGCAAACTTTGAAATACACTCAGCGATTTCCAGTATTCAGCCACCAGGCAGCAGATGAAGCTTGCTGAGGTTGCTGGCTATATTTAACTGCTGCCACCACTTCTCTTCAATATCAGCATTAGTTTTGGGTTGCAGTAAATTTCTCAAACACTCAGTTCTTCTGCCACGTCGTGCCAACCAGTGTCAAAACGTTTGAAGAGTGGATGGGGGAAAGAACCAAATAGACCACGAAAGCTGCAAAAATAATATATCGTTTACTTTCTTCTTAACTTCCTTAAAGTGATTGTGTTCTTTTTCTCAGAGTGGACTGGCTTGGTGGAATGCAAATGAATCTTATCCCTATGCTAGTACATAGAAGAAAGTCTACAGCAGCCTAAAGGCTGGCTTCTGATACCCTTTACAGATAATGGTATCAATTCTATTGATTTTGATGGACTGTATGTAGAGTAAAGGCTGATTCAACATGAGCAAGGCTAGCCAGGTCTGGCTGTTAAGAGAGCACGCCATAGCTGATCTCTGATCTGTTTTAACTTTGTTCTGCAATAATTTTCAAATCCTTTTCTTCCCATTCATTTAGAAGTCACAAGAGAGTGGAAGAAAGAGAGCGCCATTCAAAAGATGAACCTTTAAAGAAAAAATGTTTGTCTTGATGTGTGGGTATTGAGAGTGAGCCACCTGACCTTAAATTTAGCAGCCACTTTGGACAGCTCTTCCCTTTCCTGGTCTGTTCCTCTTAAGCAATGGAAAGTGTGTTTTATAAAAAAGAAAACCTATGCCTCCGGAATGTCAATAGGGCATGATCAAATTCCATTGCCAAATGTCAAGAAGCTTGTGAAGATCATGCCAGTTAAAGAACAAGGACGGTTTAAAAAAAAAAAAAAAGTATGATTTTGCTTTGGAAGAAATAAAGGACCCAAGAGGAAGAGGTGTAAGGAGAACTGGTCACCTTGACCTTTCCAGTTGCACGAGAGCCTGAGAAACTGATGCGGGAGAATTCAGCTCTTCCAAAACCAATGAGTTCCATCTGCTACATGGCCAAAAAGACAATGAAAACCTATCACAAAGACCAGCAGGACAAGAGGAAAGAGATGTCTGAGCTCTTCAATATCAGCTTTGACCCTGAAGAAGGGCCTATCTTCAGAACTGTTTGCAGAGATTTAGTTGCATGCCCTTCACCAAGGAATCCTACTGCTAAATCCCCATGTTCCACTGCTCGATTTACCCCTTAGTACTCTTGCCTTTTGATTATGAAATGACATCCAAGCTACCTGGCTGATTGGGGAGATGCCCTTTGATTTTTTAGTCTTCCAAACTTTAGCTTTAGTAGACTTAATAGGCATCTCCTTTTCCCCCCATTTTCATTGCAATCCAAACTATGATGACCTGGATAAAGGATATCCTTGTAGTTCTCAAATTTAGCAGTGCTTCTGGGTCCCCCCCACCCCCCACTTTTCTTTCTTTTCTTTTCTTTTTTTCTTAACTGTAAGAGCAGTTAAGAGCAGAATTCCACCATAGGTGTTAAATTAGGCAGAACTTTAAAATGAATTTAAGCCTTTTTATAAAAGATCTATCGAGCCCATAGCAGAGGGCATGCATTTATTTGAAGGATTGCTCTGCTTTCTTAAATGACTTCGCCAAGCTTCTCAAAGTGAGCATTTAGGTAGCGCGAGCCTATCGAGATGACATCACCCATGAAAAATTTGTTTTCCCTTCACTGCCTGATCCAGTGCAAGGACACAGATGAGAGCTCTAATAGGACAGTGCCTGTTTACTTGTAAATATATAAAAAAAGACTTTGTTACTCACAGTCATTGTAGCTGAAAAGCTACAGACAAGAAATATACACTGGAGAAGAGGAACTTCATTATTTCTCAATACCTCTTTTCTTCTCATCACTGCTGCACATACTCCCATTGTTCACCTCAGAACAAAAGTAAGGCCAAGGTCTTTATTGTAATGTGTTATTCATACTGATTACTTCAGGGGTGGGCTGGCTTTCTGGAAACTTGGTGTCACCCAGAAGGCTAGTGCCCTGAACAGGGTGTCTACCTGTCTAATGGGCAAACCTGTTTTGTATATGCAAATTATATTGATCTCTACAGTGAATACCAAATTTGACAAATTTGCTATTACTGAATCAGTTTCGTGAAGCGGTGTTCACTTTGCAGATATGTTAACCATTTTGAATCTACTTTGTGGCCAGAGTTTTGGTTGTCTCAGTATTTTGGTACACAGTACCTCCTTCACTTTTGCGCTACTCCTTGATAGGTTTTCTTTTGAATTTTTGAATGTGAATGGGTCAAATGCAGCAATTGCATTACCACACAATTGAGCAAATGTACCGCTAAAGTGACCGAAAGCAACAGCCAAATGCAAAAAGATTGCAAAAAAGTACTGAAATACCAAAACAAAGGACACAAAGATGGGAATTTTGCAATAGTGACAAAGATAAATTTAGATTTTCATCAGTGAGAATGAATATGCAAATTATCTTTGTGAATATAAAGAAAAAAAGGCATATTTTCAGCCCTTATCTACATAAGACATAGGGATGGAAGTCAGGAACATCTTCTGAAGTAAACAACCTTTTGTGGTACTCATCATAGCCTCTCTCAGAACTCAATACTCACCCAGTTCATACTGTCATAATGAGCTGTAGTTATTGAGTGTCAAGATTAATTATCCTGTATTATCTGCCATTCTGGATAGTATGATGTTTATCCAGCCACTAATCGACTACTGCAACAGGTGACCAACAAACACAATAGGCAGGTAATACCATAATGGTTAACTGGTTTACTCTTACCGTATTATTGCATTGGGTAAAAACAGCCCTGAGCTGCCATTATGTGCAGAAGGGGGTGGGATATAAATGTTTAAAAATAAATAAAACAAATACAAATGTGTGGCCAGCAGGACTGGACCCCGGGCTGCTCTGGGGTGGAAAATTGTGGGCGACACAGCTCAGGTCAGGTCTGGACACCGAACCGAACTGATGTGCCCATGGCCGGGGACCATCCTGTTGCCTGCATGACCCAAGTAGGGCTGGGAGCACAACAAATGTGTTGGTGGCTGTCCCTGGCCATGCGTTTCTCCCAGCGCCCACCCCCCCAGCTGTGACAGACAGCCATGACAGGTCCTGGTCCAAGGTGAGTACGCTGCGTGGGAACAGATGTGCAAACCCGCTGTGGCTCTGCTTTGGCCTGCCTGGGCTGTGAGTGACCTTGGAGATTTGTTGAGGTCACAGCCTGGGCTAGCCACCGGCAATCCCGGGCCAACAACTAGTGGTGTGTGGTTACATGTGTCGCTGGGTTGTGGACCACAGTGGGCCAAAAGCATCTCTGTTTTTACCCAGTGTCGCACAACTGAACATTACTGTTGCTAGTCTGAAACAAGGTCCAGAGGGTGAAAAGTGAAAGTCAAAAGGAATTGTGGGCAATATGGTAAATGGAAATATGGCAAATGGCGCACTGTAGCAATTACACAGTGGCACGAAAAATTGGTAAAATGGTTTCTTATCTAACTGCTGATAAAAAAACAGATACCGTTCAGTAATCTGGTCCTTCCTGGATCAGATCAGGTTCTACTGATCTGGCCCATTACTGAATAGCAGCTGATAACCTCCCCAGCTCTAACTGAGGGAAGCGGTAGGTGGGTTCAACTCTAGGACCAAGTAGAGTTGACCCTTCCAGTGCAGACAAGCCACTCACATTAGATTGTTACAGCCTTCGGTGATAATCCCTTTCCTGCACTGGACACACTGCCTTGGACACTGGGACTTTGAGCCCCTCACAGACTGTTGCCTTTAATAGAAATAGGAATGGCCCTTCTGCCTTCGAGTACCATTTGCAGCTTATTGTAAAGAAGCAGCTTGCACTTGCCCTTAACAACATTGTGCATTTGGAGGCGAAGCCTTTGTTCCACATCCCGTCCTGCGTAGCTCGCTCACTTCCAGCTGTGGAGAGGAGAGGAAGCCTGGTTTAATAACTCTATAGAAGTGTTATCGCTCTGTGACATTTCCAGAAGTGTCTGTATTTCTGGAATCCCCCTGGTCAGGCATAGAGATTTCTGCCTCAATGTGAGATTTTTTTCCGCCTCGTAACCAAGTTCATCTTCCTGTTTGATCTCGGAATGAAATCGTAATCCTGTCTTTGTGACAGTGCAAGCCTTTTGATAGAAATGATTGTGGTATTGCCAGTTAATCATCAGGGCAACTTCACGGCAGGCTTTAGGAGCAAGAGAGTAGAGTAATACCATACATTCATGCAGCACCTTTCATCCCAATGGATCTCCAAGCACTTTACAACTACAGAGAAATCTGTGGCACATTAGTGGGGCTGCCTGTTCTCCTGGCTAGTAAAATTACAGTCCCTGCTGTAATGTTTAGTGAGCACTTGAAAGGAAAACTGGCTAGAGAGAAGACCCAGTGTCTTTAACTTCAGGGTAACTAACTATTCATAGAAGTAAACACTTGGGATGGAAGTCTCCAGCTCTTTAGTGCCAACATTTATCACACGCTGCTCTGGGTGTGTTAGTATCCAAGTGATTGAGTCCATCGGCAGGAAAGGTATTGCCACAGAAGGTTGTAACAATCTAGTTTGAGTGGCTTGTCTGCACTGGAAGGTTAGCTCTACTTAGTCCTAGAACTGGTCCAACTTACTGCCTCCCTCAATTAGACCTGGAATGGTGATCTGCTGATATTCAGTAGGGGTGGGAATTCATATTAAATCCGTAACTGCTCGTAATGGGCAGTTAAGGATTAATTCATACCAAACTGCAACATGCTGGTTGTGGTTCAGTATAAATCTATCAATAATAATAAAAAAATAACACTGCATGTACAAAATGGCTGCTAGACCATTCTGTGCATGCTCAACCTTTTCCAAATGGTGGCAGCAGTGTCATCACCATTTTGGAAATCTAAGGGCAACCAGTCTACACATGTGCAGTGGCTGTTTTGCACCTGTGCAAACCAGCTGCCATTTTCTGAAATGGTGGTGATACTGCTGCTGCCATTTTGGAAAAGGCTGTGCATGCACAGAACGGTCTGGCCATTTTGCGCATTTGCAATGATTTTTTTAAATTTATTTTTATTTTACGGATCCTTAATATGGATCTGTAATTAAATCTGGAAAATAAAGATTTGGATTCTTAATTCGTAATTTCCTCCAGACACCCACCCCTAGTATTCAGTAGGGGAGTGGGATGCAAAGGGGTGCATTTGCATGCACCTCTCCTCTGGCTTCCCCTGGGCCCTTCCTCTACCAAGCCCTGTAGGCAGAGCCACGTTGGAACTGGGTGGGGAAAGAGGGGTACCTTGTCCCTTTCTGACCACTGCAATGGCGTGATGTTCAGAGAGGTTTGGGAGATTTCTCTCCACCCTTTTCTGATGTGGCTGAATCCCAGGTGCTGTGACATCATGGCACTTCGAAAGGGGTATAGTAATAATGTCAGAAAGAGACTCTGTCTCTGCCCTGCACCTCCCTAAACTTAATGCTGCTGACATCTCTGCATACTGTTGATATGGATCCTATTGACATGAATGGGGATCACACCAATGCTAAGGGCTAATGCTGGGGTTAAAGAGCCGGAGGATCACATTGCACATGGTGTGGTTTTTTTAATGAACCTGTTGCTAACGTTTATATTTTCAGGAATCTGTTCACCTGCTATTGAAATCCAGGTACCTCTGCAGTGGAATCTGGAGGGATCTAGAATCAGTCCTAGAGACCCCTGAGGTGACGGAGCCAGCACCCACCTTCACCACGGCTCCCTGAGGCCAGGATACAAACATTCATGATAGGAAGGGAAATGAATCACGTTACCAACTTGTTGCTCCCAGAGAAATTTCACTACCTTAATTTCCAGAATTTCGATACCCTAATTTACCGGAATATCGTCAGCAAAGTCACCCACTCTTGGGATAAGCGCAGCAGGAAGTCATTAGTGGCTTTTATCCAGCACTCTGCATTTACACCTTATCTGACATTTGAGGATGACACTGAGCTACAAATAGCTTTTCATGCAGGCTGAGAAGAAGGGGGACAGAAAGTAGGTGCACCACATGAAAGGGAAACAAATTGATATTTGAGGAACTGCTTTTGGAGATTATTCTAGTGTGCGAGTTTTTTTGTTGTTGTTAAAATTACAGATTGTTTTTTTCACTAACATTGTCTCATGGCATCTACGCCCCCTTCCCTTTTGTTCTTTTCTTAGGTTGTTTTGTTATTTGCGCTTTTCAAACTTAAGCATTTTTCCGCAGAAATGAAAACTGTTATTGGCATCTGTTGTGTCGGCATAATTAGCGTGCCTGTTATTTTGGCTATTTCCAGTACTTTGCCTCACATTCCTTCTTTAGTAATTAGCACATCGTACACATGCTGGTAGGGGGCTGGGGAGAACTTGCTTCAGAAGATCAGCACTGTCCTCTGATGACTAATGCTGTGGCAGGTACCGTCAAAAGTACAAGATTTTAATTTTTTAATTTTTTTTAAAAAAGCAGTAATCTCTGGCTGTGTGTTACTCTACACGTTGCTAAGGAAATCTGGATTGGAAAGTGACATTTGGGACTCTTGAACTTTGCCCTAACTGCAGAAGAGATTATCAAGGAGGCTGCAACCTTTCTTTTCAGATAGTTTCTTTTCTGTTTCCAACTGTACCTCTCTACGTGTTTACCACGACTGATAGCTTCTTTGTCTCCTACACCAATATATGTATATTTGCAGCTCTTCTTTTAAATGTCTGGTCTCTCTCTCTCTCTCTCTCTCTCTCTCCCCCTCCATTCCACCAATTACCTTGGCTTATCCACTCCCATCCATTCCATACTTCCTCATATACACCTCCCCTACATTTGTTCAGTTTCTATATTTCTGACTGGCTATGCTACATGCCTGAAGGAGGGGCCCTGTGTGGCCTGAAACCTTGCTCATTTTCACCAACAGCAGTTGGTCCAGTAAAAGATATTATTTAAACAATTTTTCTCCCTCTTTTTCAGATGGGGAAGGATTGTCTCAGCACTGAGCAGAAGGCAGGGTAAGTCATGTGACAGTGTCGGTTGCTAAAACACAAGGCAACAAAAGAATCGGGGAAGGTTATAAGATATGGAAAGTAGATATGTTTAAAAGAAAAACACACTGGAAAGCTGCCCAAAGTTAATGCACAGTAGATGTAAGATTCAGCGGTAGCCTACTTTTCACAGTTATAAATGGTTGTAAATTAGATGGTCGCAGACTTCACCGCTTATGTAAGCTGAAATCACGATTTATGAATAGCCAGAGTCCAAAGGAAAATCAAAGGAAAATAGTTCTCAGCTATATATATATATATATTATAATCCTGTCGCTTCTCCCTCCATAACATTAAGATTCGCCCGTTTCTCTTTGTCTCCTCTGCCAAAACCCTTGTTCACGCCCTGGTCATCTCGTGCCTCGATTACTGTAACCTCCTTCTCACTGACCTCCCCCGCTCTCACCTTTCTCCCCTTATCTCCGTCCAAAACTCTGCTGTCATGGTTATCTACCTCGCTCGACAGTTCGACCACGTGCAGCCCCTCCTCTCCTTTCTTCACTGGCTCCCCCTTCTTGAACGAATCCTGCACACGCTCCTAGTCTTCACCTATAAAGCTCGTCACAACATTGCTCCCCCCTACCTCTCTGCACTAATTTCCCTCCGTACTCCAGTCTGTGAACTCCGCTCCTCCACTGTCCCCTCTCTCGCCCTCCCATCCCTCCCCTGCTCCCCTAACTGCCTTCATCCCTTCTCCCTAGCTGCCCCCCCATGTGTGGAACTCCATCCCTACTCACATCCGCCTCGTCCCCTCCCTTCATACCTTCAAATCCCTCTTCAAGACCCACCTCTTCCGCTCTGCCCTCTCCGACTCCTCGCTCCCCTCTCCTAACTCCTGTTGATACCCTCCATCCAGTACAATCTGTTGCCTGAGGTCTGTGTATTCATATCCTCAACACATGGACCAGCCAGCCATCATTCTCGATGTAACCTAGCCAAGCACATGCACCTGAGAGCTCGCATCTTCATGAATGTTACACCCTTGCCTCTCCCTCTGTTTCCCTTCCTTCGTCTCCCTCCCCCCCCTTGGAGGTCCCCCGTGTTAAGCGGGGGGCCACAATGGAGAGGGCATTCTCGGTGGCCGTGCCGCACCTTTGGAGCTCCCTTCCGGAGGAAGCTCGCCTGGTCCCTAGCCTGTTGACATTCCGGCGAAGTTGCAAAACCTGGCTGTTCGCCCAGGCCTTTGGGGAGGGTGGGAGGGGAGGGGGAGGGGTTTTTAGCTCCCCCACTTATCTACTATTTATTATCTTATTTGTTTTTTAGCCCTGTTTTATTATATTGGATGTTTTAAACTGTTTTTATTGTATTTTTATTGTTGTAAGCCGCCCCGGGCTGCTTTGCAGGAGGGGCGGGGTATAAATCCCCGAAATAAATAAATAAATAAATAAATAAACTCTGTCTCTCAGATTGTAAGCCCTAGGGCAGGGACTGTGTCTATTCCATTACTTTGTAAAGTGCCAGGTACATTGCTGGAGCTATATAAATGCTTGCTAATAAATAATATTAATAATAATAATAATAATAATAATAAATAATTAATAATATAATATATATTAGAGCTGCAACCAGGCACCCAAAGATCAACCCAGACCCATTCAGGCACAATCAAAACCCAAATGGGACTTGACAGGGCTGCTTGAACATTCTGGCTGGCCTTTGAAAATGACAGGCCCCAGCTGTGACCGCTGCAGAGCCCAGATCCATAGCAGACCCAGCTGGGGCATGTTCATTTTAAAGTCCATCCCACCCCCAGCACCTATCACCTTGATAGAAGCGCTAAGAGGGAGGGGAGAGAGCACAGGTCAGCCTTTGAAAGTGACTTCTCAGGCGATGAGGAGGGAAGTGCTGACCTTTGAAAGTGACAGGCCCCAAATGGGACCATTGTGGAGCCAGGCCCTGCAGAGCCCTTGGCTGGTGCTTGCAGGTTCCTGGAAAGGGGTCTGAAAGTGCATTGCTGGGTGGAAGGACCAGGGATGTGCGAACGCGGTTCGGTAGTTCGGAGTTCGGACTGAATTCGGTCTGTTCGGACAACCGAACCCGAGACGAACCCAATATCTATCTCCCTCTATATATTCCATTTCTGATTCCCTTCCCCTGTTTTTGGATTTATTTAGAGTAGGATTATTAGATTGATTTAGGTTTAGTTTTAGTTTTGTACCCCTCCCTGTGTTCTTTGTGTTTTCCCCCCATTCCTGTGTAATATTGTATGTATAGATAGATAGATATTAGATATAGTTCGTTACTATAGATAGATACATAGTTGTAGGAGTTAGCTTAGTTATAGAGATTAGATAGAGATAGTGTTAGTGTGTAGTTATTCAGTTTTAGAGTGTGTTTGTAGGACTAGGCCTTTAGATATAATATTTACTTAATACTTACATGGATTTTAGAATAGTTAATACTATAGTTAGAGTTAGGTTAGATAATATTAGATTAAAAAATTATATATATATATATATTTGTGTGCATTTTGGTTGGATGACATGGAGAAGGGAAGTAGGAGAGGCTGGTCTGCTGCCTGTAAGGCGGGCAATGGGACACGTGGCAGAGGTGGTAGGGGTAGGGGCCATACCAGAGGAGTGGCAGCAGGCAGCAGTAGCAGCCAGAGCTCATCACCACGCCCCAAGCTTTGCAGGCATGATTTTGGGAGACAGGGTTCAGAGGCTCCCAGCAGTGGCACTAGTCTGGGGGTGGTCGTCGGTGCCTCCTGCCAGCGTCCTCCAGTGCCATGCAGGGCACTGGAAGGCCTGCAGTAGTACATGAGGTTGCGACTGTCTCTGCTGCTGCAGGAGCAGGTGCTTCTAATGTTCCTCCAGGGCCACCAATGTCCCCTATTGTTGAGGTGATCCCCAGCAGTCCAGGGCTGGTGGATCCCACCCTGGCTGCTAGAGGCAGAGCCCGATCCCCGGGCAATGGCAGCCGTGAGAGGAGTAGCAGCAGCAACAGCAGTAGAAGCTCTAGGGGGCACAGAGAGGAGAGGGACAGTAGCATGGTGGGAAGTCAAGCCTCAGGGTCCCAGTACTTTGCTTCACGGGACATCACAGTGATTGGGGACAGTGAGGCAGGAGAAGAAGACACTAGCCCCAGAGAGGAGTTGTCTGGAGCTGAGGTGATGGCTGTCCCTCCTCCCAGAGCTGTGTCATCACCACCAAGTTCTGCGCCTCCCAGTAGCGCTGGCAGCAGCAGTGCATCCCCCCGAGAGGGCCAGAAGGCAGGAGGAGGGGGGGGAAATCCTCTTTCTGGGCACATTTCAAGCTGGTGCGGGCAGATGATCCCAGGGAGGTGCAGTGCACTGTGTGCAATAAACTAGAGAAGCATGGGCAGGTGCTCGCCAACCTTGGGACAACTGCCATGGGGAGGCACCTGAAATCATGCCATAGTGCTCTGCTGCTAAGCGGGAAGGCAGGGAAAGTGGATGCCAGTGGGTTCCCGACTGCAGCAGCCAGTTGCCCACCTCCTTCAGTGGGCAAGCATCCTGCACCAACTGCTGCCTCTAGCAGCAGGAGCAGTATTCCTGCTAAGGGGGAAGAACAGCATCAGGAGTCTCGCCAGCAGTGTCAGTCCACCATGTAGGATCTAGGGTGGGAGCAGCTGCCAAGGCCATCGGTAGCTGGAGGGCGGCATGCCTTTCAAGAGAAAGCCAGGCACCTGTTGGGCGAAATGATTGCACTGAATGGGCAGCCCTTCTCCATTGTAGGGGATATGGGCTTCAAGTGGCTGATTGGGTTCCTGGCCCCCCAGTTTAAGCTGTCATCCCACACCACCTTGAGTCGGAATGTGGTGCCAGAGCTGTACAGAGCTTTGAAGGAGTGGGTGAGGGAGCAGCTGGCAGGGGCTGGGGGTGCCACCATATACTTCACCACAGACCTGTGGTCCAGTAGAAACATGCAGCACGCCTACCTGGTGGTGATGGTGCACTAGTGGCAGGACCTGGAGGCAGCTTTGGGGAGTGGCAGGTATACCTAGGGTATAGGTGGGCCTTGCTTCAGGCACAAGTCATGGACAACCCCCACACCTCTAGGAATGTCGAGGCAGCCCTGACCACCATGGTGAGGGAGTGGGTCACACCAGGCATGCCCTTTACCAAGGGGTGTGTAGTCATGGACAACATGGCCAATATACTGAAGTCAGTCCGTGACAGGGACTTCACCAGCATCCCTTGCGCTGCACACACCCTTCACCTGGTAGTCAGGGATGCTCTGGGCTTGGGGGAGAAGGGGATTGGGGCAGGCACCCTTAGCTCCCTGATTGAGCGGGGGAGGAAGCTGGCTGGTTTCTTTAACCGGAGCGTGAAGAGCAGCGAGCTCCTCTGGGAGAAGCAGGCCGAGCAAGGCTCCCCAGTTCACCAGCTCATCTAGGATGTCTCCACACGGTGGAATTCCACCTTCCTGATGCTCGAGCGGCTTCTTGAGCAGAAAGCCGCCATGTATCAGGTTCAACTGGTGATGGACAGAGGAGCACCTCCAGGGTACGATGGGGTGGAATGGGAGATCCTGGCTCACACGGTCTTCGTCCTGAGACGGTTCCTGGCCATGATGGAAACTGTGAGCAGCTCCACCCCCACCCTCAGCCAGGTGACCCCTCTGGTCCAGAGTCTCCACAGGAGGCTGTTTGAGATTCTCGGGGGCAGCGGGATTGTGGCCCTCAGGGCAGGAAGTTGGCCGATGAGGTGCTTGACCTGGCATGGAAGCCAAAGGCAGGGCTGAGGGTGCATTTTGATGAGCTCCTGAAGTGGGAGGAATATGTCCTGGCAAAAATGCTGGACCCCAGGGTCAAGGGCAGCATGGCATGCCAGACAGCACTCTATAGCCACTGGAAGGGTGTCCTGGAGGACAGGGTCCTGCGGGCAGAGCGGGCTATGCCAGCGCTGTCTAAAGTAGTCAAGTGTATCCTGTCCTGCCCACCAACCAGTGTCCCCAGTGAGCGGGTTTTCTCCATGGCGGGGGACATTTGCTCCCCACACCGTCTGAGACTGGGGGCCAAGTTGGTGGAGCAGTTTTTGTTCACCAAGGTGAACCTTCCGCTGCTGGGATTCCCTGAGCTGCCCCTGGACAAGGATTGATGGTGCAGTGGCACACGCCATCCCATGCCAGGGGAAGTCTTGAGATGGGGCTCCTCCACCTCAATCAGGGCTAGGACTACTGCTGCTGTGCTGCTGAGGTGCTGTCCCTCCCAATGGCTAGTGCCTGCTCTCTCTCATACTAGATGGCCTCGGCTGGCTTATCTGACTGACCGCATGACACAGGGTGGCATTTTGGGAAACAAACTGTAAGCCTGCCAGCCGGCCTCTAACTAGACAATCTCGGCCCGCCAATCTGACTGACAGTGGCGTTTTCTCTCTCTCTCTCTCATGCTTCACAGTCTTCGCCATCCTATCTGAGTGCCCTGCCAGTCATTGGGACATTAGAATTCATACACTAGTTTGGGAATAGTTCTGTGCGCTTTCTTCCTTGCACCTGTGCTGCACTATCTGGTTCGGATAGGGAGAGAGAGTTTTTTTACCCGTTGTTTTTGGGCGTGATACAAACACCATGACCAGTGACCATGATTTTATGTTTAGCTATAATGAAACAGATATACACAGGATAGTTGATGCCAAGTCTTTTTTTGATACTGAGGACATGAGTAACAATGGGGATACTTGGAGGCAATATTCTGATTTGAAAATGAAATCTTTAAAGATCGATTTAAACTCCAGAGCCCTGGGTGAATATGTTAAAAACAGGAGGATTCTGAGGGGCCTTAGAGTATTAAAGGAACCAGGAATTTTTCCACATAATGATGATTTTAGGAATAAATGGGTCCAGATTCTCAATAAGTGTAGTTTGGATCTAATGGTACTTATTATTGATAAAACGAATAAAGAGATTAGTAGATTAGATAATGAGATTAAGGACGTAGAAAAAGTCCTGAGGGACACAGTGGGGGAAAGGAAATTTGGGGACAAATTCCAATCACTAGCTTTGGACCTAGATAAGGAATATAAAATTTTAAAGGTAAGAAAATGGGCCAAATTTCAGAGGGATTTAAGGGACTATGAGTCCAATTGAGTATATAATTAGAAGAAAAATATCAGTAGACCTGAGTCCACCAAATTGGTCAGTTTCAATTTGAGTACTAATGAAGATGAAGAGTTGGCCAGTACGAGCAATGTTGCATTTGAGGAGCGGGACTGCACCAATACAAGATCAGAATATGATAGGCAGGAGTCTTTTTTAGCCCCGTGAGGGAGACGAGGGCAAACGAAGAGATCGTTTGTCCAGGAAGATCGGTCAGGTGGCCATCCCAGGAGAGCAACACGCATTCGTTAGTGGTGAATTTGTCCTCTAGGATCTTATCACAACCTGAGATTGATGTATTAGAATGGGGCCTTTCATTTGTCCCTACACCCAAATATGATGATTTTAGTAGTCGATTAGAAAATTTCAAATTATGTAGGACCATAAGGTTAAGAGACTGGTTCAAGACTGGTACTGAAGAATTTGACTCTAGGGCCCTATTTCAACCCAAGTCCACCTTTTATCCACCAGTCCATAATCCTCGTATTCAGATATTTGAGGACCTGTTGATGGAAGAATTGGACAGAATAGATAAATCATATATGAAAGTATGGCACAATATTAGTAAACAGGAGAGACAAGCATTGGCGACATTAAGTAAAGACCCAAGTATTGTCATAAAACTGGCAGACAAAGGGGGTGCTATAGTTATTCTTGGCAGGGATTTGTACCAACAGGAAATATTACGCCAACTTCAGAGCATGGAGTATTATAGACCAATAGAGGTGGGTTTCGTGAAGGATGTGGAGAGACAGGTTGAGGATCTTACGTATGAGGGGATGACATAGATCATTGATGACATAGATTGGAAGTCAATTACAGGCAATTTGCTTTTGGTGACAATGGATGTGTCTTCCTTATATACAAACATCCCTCAGACGGAAGCATTGGAAGTTATCGAAGAAACATTGTATGCAAGGGAGATACATCACCCCGAAACCACTTTCTTGCAGCTATTAGCTGAGCTGGTGTTGACATGCAACTTCTTTGAGTTTGATGGGCAGCTGTACCACCAGATTAAAGGGATAGCGATGGGGTGCACGATGGACCCTGAGGTTGCCAATCTGTTCATGAGCAAATTTGAACAAGAATATATTTATGACAGCAACCAGAATTCATTTCTGCAATATATTTTTTGATATAAGGGGTACATCGACAATTTGTTCTTTGTATGGGTGGGCACCCGCGAAGATCTCATTAGATTTCATCAGTATTTAAATGGATGCATGGCTAATATTCAGTTTGACCTAAAATATGATCCATGCACCATTTATTTTTTAGACATAAGTTTGACCTTCAAATCAGGGTCCATGGCCACGTCGACGTATGAAAAAGAGACTGATGTGAATTCTTTTTTACATTACAGCAGTAATCACCCTGCTCATCTCAGAAACAACTTGCCGTACAGCCAGCTCATCAGAATAAGGAGACATTGCAATAGTGATGTGATGTTTATACAGCAGGCCAGGAGGTGCATGCAGGACTTTAGAACCAGGGGATATCCAGAGGGTGTTCTGAAGAAAAGTTTTTACAGAGCCTTAGGACAGACAAGAGAATCGCTATTGGTTCCCAAGAGGAAACAGCCTTGCAAGAGAGTGGTCTCTCTGTTAACATTTGGCCCTGGTAGTGGACAGGTATGCAAGGCAGTGTTGACACATTGGCATTTAATTTAGAATGTACCTGGGTGTGAATATAAACCTCTATTTGCATACAAAAAACCAAGATCTCTAAAGGATACATTGGGTATTTTCAGATGTGACGGGGTGGCATTCGCCCCGTCACAGAATCACCCACAAGATTCCCCACCGGAATCCCGCTGTCACGGCCAACAGATGTGCCGGCTGATTCTGGCGGGGAATCTGGGGGGAGCGGGGATGTGCGGCGCTATGTGCGGCCACACAGCCCTGACCCCCCACGATCCCCCGGTCACCCGCCCTCCAGGAGATGGGTGTGCACTGCGGCCAATGCAGCCGCAGTGCCCGTCCACCCACCGGGGCATTGACCACAGACCGGTGCTGATTCCAGGCCGTGGTCAGGGGACAGAAGTGACGCCCCTGCTGATAATTGGCGGGAATCGCTTTGACCACACAAATGGCCCTGGTCCGGGCAGGAGGGCCATTTGCGTGGTGAAAGTGATTCCTGCCCGTGATTCACGGGGGTGAACATCGGGCGGGAATCACGGTTGGCCCCAACAGATATTACGAGCTCACGGTCACCATATGGGAATTGACCATGGTTCACCGTGATCTCGTAACATCTGAAAATACCCATTAGTAAGAGCTATGCAGGACAATGCAGCAGCCAGATGGTTCTTTATTATCTAGCTCTTTCCCCAGCGGTAATTTCAAATGTGGGAGATGTGCGACTTGCCAACACAGAATATGCACTAAGGAGTTTGTGCACCCCACTACCAGAGGGAAGTTCACTTTAGGACATTTTTCTTCTTACTTTACGAAATTTGTTGTCTATATAATTCTATGCCCATGTGGGCTAATCTATGTTGGATATACAACTAGAATGATAAAAGTAAGAATTCTGGGACATTTATGAAACATCAGGCATCAAGTCACCAAAGAGCCTCTGGTGGCAGATTTCATCCAGTTCCTGCATTCAGTGCATGAGTTGAAGTTCTTATGCATTGAGGCTGTCCCTGGAGGAGAATACGATATATTAACATTGCAAAGAAGGGAAGCATATTGGATTTACAGAATGCAGTCCATTCACCCACAAGGTTTAAATGACAATAATTCTTGGTCAGTCTTTTTGTAACATTATGGAAAAGATGCATGTAAGGTCACTGGTGGTTATGGTGCCTATGGGGTAAACATGACATGCGGTATATGCATTGTATCAATGTGGTTTAGTGTAACGCTAACAGGCATTCATTGAAAGAACACATGAGGCATTATCTATGAGATTTTGTCATGAATTGTTGATGGCCTGTGCCATAGCAGATTACATTATGGAATGTTAGGGGAATGTTTGTTTATACCATTGTTGCATTCCAATGTCAGCAAACAACTTCCAGGCTTGTGTGTATCTGCATGGGATTAGTTGATTGGGACTAGTAGGTTGTGCCACCAGCAGCCTACCCCCCTTCAATCATTCAATCTGGCAGCATGCAGGGCAGTAATAGGAGTTTGCCCATGGTGTATTTGTATGATAGCAATCAGCTGTGAAGTAAGGCAATGAGGATAATCACTAGGGATGGGTGAACGTGGTTTGGAAGTTTGGAGTTCGACCCGAACTCGGCCTGTTCGGACGACCGAATGCGAACCCAAACCTGAACGCGAACATACCAAACATATCAAACACCGAACGGCAAAATGGTCGAACAGTTCAGTCAGTTCAAATCACGTTCGGGTGAGTTTGGGTGGCAAAAAAAGGTTCACTGGAAGGTGACAGGGAGGGGTAGTACTAGTCACTGAGGAGCAGACTTCCAGGCACCAGGGGTGGAGAGGCTTGCAAGAAATGAAACTATCTGCCTCCCCCCTTCCCAACACCTTCTGAGCTAGTCACTGTTCCTGAACAGCAGGCATTGAGTAGGATTATTAGATTGCTTTAAGTTTCATTT
>QEPC01012435.1:1923564-1964570 GCA_003113815.1 Sphenodon punctatus
CCCAGGTTGCCTGGCTCAAAGCCTGCCTCAGCCCTCCAGCCTGCCTCTCATGCCACGCTGCCTGTCTGCTCACCCAGGTTGCCTGGCTCAAAGCCTGCCTCAGCCCTCCAGCCTGCCTCTCATGCCACGCTGCCTGTCTGCCTGCACAGGTTGCTGCCAAGAGAGAGAGAGAGAAATAAGAGAGAGAGAAAGTCTCCCCACTGCTAGAAGGAGAGACAGACACGATCCCACCCATGCTGTCACCTGCACTATATGGCCAGAAAGAGAGAGAGAGGCTCCCCGCTATAATGAGAGAGATGGGGGTGGAGGGGGAGAGCTGTATCCAGCTCAAGCTGCCTGCCACCTGCCAGAACCAGCGAGAGCTTTCATCTGTGTCCACATCCACCAGCAAACCTAACAGAATGAGATGGAAATAATAACATAAACACACAACGTATTATATGTGCCTGCCTGCCTGTGTGCATTTCTGTACCTGCTACCACCTATCGCATGATTGAATGAAGTGTGCCCAACAATGCACTAATTCTAGGGACATCATTCAACTCCCATAGGCTGTCATTCCACTGTACCTGAATCAGTCATGCCCGCCCATCCCAGGAACCATCAACGAGATTCTGGGACCATCATTCCAGTCACTGGGGGCTGTCATACCATTCCACTGAATCCAGAAGCCCGGTACCCACATGCCGGCCTGCCCCCCCCCCAAGCCTACTCCTCCGCACCCACCTACGGATGCCCGCTGAAGCTGCTGGGAAAAAAAGCCCCTCTGACCACCAGCACCCACTGCCTGCTGCCCAGGAGCCTGTCTCTCTTTCTCTCTGGAACACCCACACAGACACAAGCCCTGGTCCTCCTGAGGGGATGTCTGCAAGTTGAGACCCTGCTGCTGGCACATATTTGGGCTAATACGCTAACACTACATCTGCTGCTGCTGTCAGGTAGGGATTGGACAAGCTGTATATACAATGAGATTCTGCCACCTGCCAGAAGCAGCACAGAGGGTTAAAAGATTGGACAGGTCATACAAAGTGGGTAACAACAAAAAATAGAACTTTTATAAAACCTTTTCAAACAACCACAACAACAACACATTTATAAAATCTCAAGTTGTGACTTGGGTGTTTTTGGATGTGACAATAGCCTGTATTTCCATGCTTTGACATTTGTGGAACTGCGGGCCACGGTCACTTCTGAAAGCACCACTAGATGTTAGCCCGGGCCATTTCCCAGGTAGTGTTGACAATTAGCCTGGACTGTAACTTGGGGAAATCCCCAAGTCACAACCTGGGCTAAATGCCAACACGGCCTGGACCCGGAGTAAGGCGGGCTTTTATGTCTGAAAGCCCACTTTACTTACCATGGTCCGGAGTGGCAGGGGGCCAGCTGCCATTGCCTGTCGGAGGGGGGTGGGGTGCTTCATGCACCGTGGTGGTGGGGCTGCACAGATGCAAGTCCATGCATCTCCCTGACCTGGCCACCATCATCTTTGTTTGGCAGCTGGGCCAGATTCCTGCAGGAGTGATGTCACCCACCACTGCCTGGGGAAGCCTGTGTCAGGGGTGGGAGCCGTAACTTCTGTTTTCACCATATGTGTCTTATCCTTTGTACATCATTGCTATGATTATTTTAAAGAAAGGGAGCTGGGACTATCCATTTCACAGGGTACATTGTGAAATAAAATGCAAGGTTTAGGAAAACAGCAATTGTGTTTTAAATCTGAACTGACTATTGGCATGCCACTATAAAATGGCATAATTCAGCAAAGTTAATGCTTGATTGTCTGATCACAGGTGTCTACGCTGAAATATGTGGACATTGAAAAATGCAGCTGAAAATATGGACATAATTTAAAAATTACAACAGTAATTATTTTTCTGACCAATTCTTCTGATAGAGATGATGCCACATATTTGCCATGGGCTTTGTTAGCTTTCATCAGTGTGGTAGGAAGGCTCTCTTTACCTTTAGAGTAGCCTGTTTTAGCTATCGCTAGGGGACCTAGCAGATCCTGCCACACCCCAGACAGTCTGACAGTCCTTATATAGGATCCTGAAGTCTTAGCAGCTCTTATAAGGGTTGATTTTAAATTTGGAAAAGGGCCTCCACAACATCTCTTATAGCCTGCCTCAAAGCCTCCTTTCTGGGGCTTCTCCTAGCTTCAGCTAGGTCCTCAAACTCAAAAGAAATATAAACCATGTCCTTTCAGGACCTGACTAAATGAAAGTCCACACCTACGTGTTGCAGAGCTGCCTCACTGGGTCGGAAAAGCTGTACATCAAGGGTGGGGTCCACAACAAGTTTTTATGTGGCCCCTTTCCACTTCCTGGATCTGGCCCTTGGATCCATTTCTTACATCCAATCACTGAAAAACTGAGCTCAAGGGAAGGGAGCAGAGATGAGTTTGTGCAAACAAGGATAGGGGACAGTTCCATGGCACAGAGCCATGAATTGGGCCTTCCTTTCCTTGAGTGCATCCCTTAAGCACCACTGCTAGGGATGGGCGAACAGAACGCGGTTCGGATGTTCGGTTGTTCGGTCGTTCGATCCGAAACCTCATTTTGGGTTCGGCGGAGTTCAGTTTGGCCGAACCTGGCCAAACAGCCAAAAACAGCGCTATCGATACCGAAACCGAATTCAATTTTTTTTTCCGTATCGGTATCATTTGACCCTGAAACCACCCCTGGTCTCCACCCCTGGTGCCAGGAAGTCTGCTCCTCAGCTGCCTCCCACTTCTCCCAGTCATGTTTTTCCCGCCTTCCAGTCACATTTTTCCCACCCCGAACTCATCCAAACTCATCTGAACTTTTCCGAACTGTTCGGCCGTTGGAGCGTTCGGTTCAGTCATCCAAACAGGCCGAGTTCGGCTTGAACTCCAAACTTCCAAACTGCATTCGCACATCCCTAACCACTGCCCCAACTTCTGTGCGGCCCTCGGAGCTTGTGCAAGCTTTCAAAGTGGCCCCCGGGAAGGAAAAGGTTCCCCACCCCTGCTGTACATGGTTGAAGCCAAACTCTCAGTCTTATAGCTAGGCAGTTTCCTCTCTTTCCCTTTGAGTTTGGCTTACTTCAGCTCAGTCTCTGCTCACAACTTGCTGCCAGCACTCTCTAAGAGCCACTGCTCTCTCCTCCACTTCCCCCTGACTGAGTATGCTCTTCAGGTTTTTAACTCAGCTGTGCTCAGTCAGGCGACTTTCTGCAAGCTGCAGATTTAAAGGGCCAGTGTCCATGATCCATGTAACTGAGTTTCCCAGGCTCAATCTTGTCAGTCTGTTACAATCAGTGTCTGAAGTAGAGCTGAAATTTTGAGTAGTCTCTCAGGTGCTTGGTTGGTACCTAAGTACTGAGCTGGGCATCTGATTACCACAAAATACTGGGGTATTATTAGGGATGGGCAACAGAACTGAGTTCGGAAATTCGGTTTAGTTCAGTTCGGAAATTTGGTTCAGTTCGGTTCGGTCGGCCGAACTATTTGAGTTTGGTCCGAACTCCGAACTTCCGAACAAAGTTTGGAAATTCAAACCCCATTGAACTAAATGGAATATTATCCATGAACTAAATGGAATAAATGAAATGGGTGAACAGAGCCGAGTTCGGAAATTTGGTTCGGTTCGGAAATCGAGTTCGGTTCGGAAGTTCGGTTCAGTTGACCGAACTGTTTGAGTTCGATCCGAACTCTGAACTTCTGAACCACGTTCTCCCATCCCTAGTTATTATTACTATTACAGACTTATCAGTTTACTGTATTATCAACTGGAAAATTGGTACACCGGGTCAGAAAGTTGGTATAGGAAGTTGCTAAATTGGGTAGCTTGTCTGGCATTATTTGGGTATTGATTAGTACCTGCTGTTACCGAGTCATGTACTGTATTTTGGTGGGTATACCTGTTTTTGTGGGAACTCACTTCAACTCTAGGGAGGAGTGAGTACTTCAATTCTAGTCTGTCTCCCCTGGAGTTATTTGACACCTCCGTACATCAGTAAACTCTGCAGCTACACTGTCAAAATTAGACAACAGTCTCAGCCCATCTCCCACTCCCCAAATATTTAGCTTATTTTATTGGTGCACTGTACGCTACAGCACTCCCTTCATTTAAAACCAAAACAGAACACAAAACAATTCTACAACAAAGTCTGATACAATTTTCCAGATTCCTTTGTTGACTAACCCTTCACGTAGACATTTGCAGCTTCCCTGTACAAGGATTCTGGCTTTACAAAGAAAGAAATGGCAAATAGCAAGAATGTTGTACAGGGAAAAAACAACCACCTTACTCTGACTGGAACCCTGCCAAACCCTGTCTTTCTGAGGAAGAACAATATGGGTTATTTTTTCCTAGTGGCTAGAGTATGTGAAACAAATTCAGAGAGGGATTCAACAAGTGGTTGGGAGAACTTCTTTTAATATTTGTATGATTACTGAGAAATAGCAGAACCTCAATTAATTTAAATTAAAGCTGTTTTCCAGAACACAAGTTTTTGGGTGCAAAGTATGTCCTCTGAGAGAAACAAAGGGAAGCAACCTCTGTTGCTTTTGATTACCTTTGTGCTTTGTTTTTCACTCCTTATGCAAATTTTATGCTAATAGTCTCCCTACATTAAGTTTCACTTTATGCTGCATAAACTCACGAATAAAGCAATATTTATCAAACATAAATATTAAAAGCACTATTAAAGACTTTTAGGCTGTGCTTGTAATTATAATGCTAATTTATCCCTAAATTACAATGGTAGCCCCACATTACATTGCGCAGTTGAATATGGCAGAGAAATGGCAAAATACTACAATTTCTAGTCCTTAATACTAGTAATTAATCCATGTAGGAAGCGTGTCTGTGAACAAAGAATCCAAGTTTATATGGTTGCTGGTAAAAAGCTGTTTCTGGAGAAATAATACAGCCGTGCTTCCTGTAACACTTATTTTAGAGAAATGCATTGCAGTCTTCAGTTTAGAAGAGCATAGTGCATACATAGAGGTGATCCATGCTACCCACCAATTTGAGCATGTCCAAAACCTCCTTTTCTCCCTCTACTGGCTTCCTCCCCCAGTTCACATCAAGCACAAGCTCCTGGGCGCCTTTAGACACAATGGAAAGGGGTTGGCTGAATGTGTGTTGACACCATTGTATAGCCACATGTTTCCCCGTGTTTAATACGTTGCAGTGCTTAGACACAACAGCTGCCTTTCCATGTACAGGGGCTAATTGGAGTCCTGGCTGCCCCTCACTCTAGAAACTCTCCTTGCAGAAGCAGTCCCATGGAATTATGGGAGTTGTAGTCCATGCAGGAGAGCGGTTGGGTCTGCCCCAAATCTTCTGCTCTGTGTGGCAGCTAAGCCACTCATTCTTCACTGCTCACCACCTGCCCCGGGTGCTTTGGGAGAGCACAAAGACAGTGTGCAGCAAGGAAAGAGCTGTCAGTGTGCAGTAAGGAACAGGCTGTTTGGCAGCAGCAAGGAGTGAAGGATTCAGGGCAGACGGAGGATTTGGTACATACAGACTGGAAATGGCTGTGAACACACCACCCACGTTAGCCCCATGGAGAGGGAAAGCACTCAGATGCTGCCCCTGAGACATCCGTGCATTCGTGCAACCAATGAAAAGTTAACGGGAGGCTAATGGGGGGCAGACCAGTGGACAAAAATGGTGACGGTGCTTAGGCACAATACACAATCACGAGGCAAACCTCTTAAACACCCAATCCCCGCTGCTTCTAGACACCCCCTGAATCTCCTGCTCCCTGAACTGTCTTTGTCCCCTCTCCCATACTGCCCCCTGTGCCTAGAACTCCTTCCCTGAACATATTCATTCTGATCTCTCCTTCCCAACCTTCAAATCCCTCTTGAAAACCTACCACTTCAGCCAAGCTTCCCCGAGCTCCTCATCCCTATAGACTGATGTCTGATGCGTTCTGATGATGTCTAGTAATTACATCATTCACAATCCTTGACCTTCCACAACATAAATTCAGCCCAGGCCCAGCCATTGAATAAACCTTTCCCTACTACCCATGCCCCCTCCCATCCATGTAGGCTCTGACAACCATTTGTTCTTGGGAGAATGAAAGGTGTCCCGTTTCCTGTCAAATTGTGATACATATTTAGCTTATTTAATTGGTGCACTGTATGCTACAGCACTCCCTTCATTTAAAACCAAAACCAAACACAAAACAATTCTACAACCAACTCTGATATGATTTTCCAGATTCCTTTGTTGGCTAACCCTTCACTTAGACATTTGCAGCTTCCCTGTACAAGGGGCATTGATTCCGGCTTTACAAAGAAAGAGATGGCAAATAGCAAGAATGTTGTGCAGGGAAAAAACAACCACCTTACTCTGACTGGAACCTGACTTTTGGAGACCAAATCAGAGAGATTCGAAAGAACTTTTACTCATCATAGCTTAAAGGCACCAAGGCCTCTAATGGAGAGAAACAAACCAGCTAACCCTTTTGTGGCAGTCTCTTTTTAGTGCCCTAAAAAGGAGTGGGCGTCTTTAACCCTGGTATTATTTCAGCTATTGAGAAACATAGAAGATGCTTAGTTAAGGCCTGTGGGAGGGAGGGTGGACTTTTTTATTTACTTAACAAAACTCTTCTCAGCAGCAGTCCTTTAAATATTTGAAAACTGCTATCATGTCTCCCCTCAATCTCCTTTTCACCAGGCTAAATATACACAGTTCCTTCAACCTTTCCATGTCAAAATTGCTTCCCAAACCGTTTATCAGCTTTGTTGCCCGTCTTCAAACTCGACGCTCAGGTTTATCAGAGGCTCCAAACTGGACACAGTACTCCGGATGAGGTCTGACCAGTGCTGAACAGAGTAGAATTAATACTTCTGCTGACTTGGAAACAATGCTTCTTTGAGTGAAGTTTAAAATTGTATTAGCCTTTTTTGCAGCCACATTGCTGACATATTCAGTTTGTAATTAATCACATCTGTCCCTCAATAGCAGCACTGCTAGCTGTTGGTGGCTTCCAAAAGTTTGCATTTTGAGATTTGAATACAATTTCATGTCCCCAGGGATCAACAAAGACATGCAGAGTATACCAAATATCAGTTAGATTGAAGACCCAAATTCATAGATGGCAGAACCTCACTTGGGGGATCCCAACCCACAGTTCAGGAAGCTCTGGCCTTTATCTTTCAAAAACCCACATATTGATTCAAACCTTTCTTTAGTCCTTGTTTCATGAAGGGGGTTCGCAAATGTGATGCTGGCTACTCCAAAGAGAGTGGATTGTGTCAAATTTGTAAAGACGTGGTTGCCAATGCAGAGCTGCGCTGTGGAGGGTTTGGTCTCACCAACCATGGCATAGACCACGGGTGGGGAACCTCCAACTTATGGCCCGTAGGGCAATTTCATCTGGCCCACCACCCTATCACCCTGCTTCATTGTTGTGCAGCCCGCGCCTGCCTCTCTGTGGCCCGGCCGCACAAAGTTACTTAAGCTTACCTCTCCCCCTGTCCTCAGCAACCTGGCAAGGGTGGAAGGAGAGGAACTACCACTGGCCCCTCCCCGCACCTTCCTTAATGCCCCGCTCACCCTACCTTGCAGCGCCTATCGCCTGCCCTGCAGCCTGTGATGCTGCTGCTGCCGCTGCTTATTAGTACTTGCAAATGCCCCTCCATGTCAGGTCCAGCCATTTCCTGAATCTGGCATGCTGGGAAATGTAGTTCCAGCATGGCAGATTCAGGAAATGGCTCAGAGACATTTGCAAACAGCAACATCGGCGGAGGCAGCAACAGTGTGTGTGTATGTAAGTTTGTTTGAGAGTGTGTGTGTGAATATTACGTGTGTTTGGGTGTTTGAATATAATTTGAGTGTTTGTGTACTCATTGCTTTTAACTGATTTAATTGATTTGATTTAAATTGTTTTAATTGATTTTAATTGATTTTGACGTATGGCCCCTGGCACGTTCGGGGACCGACAATGTGGCCCCCGGCCTAAAAAAGGTTCCCCACCCCTGCATAGACTCTAGCTCCAGTACAGCTCTAAATGAAGAAACCACAATAAACAAAGTTGTGAAATTTACAATTGTGTCAAATGTGGATTCAGGTATTCATTTGTGGGAATGAATATCCAAAGTGCTGTTGTCGCTATTGTCGGCGTGTCCTCCAAGGATGTAGATATTATAAGGACAGGTGATACAATTTCACAGAAGACCGTGACCCTGGGGAGCCCAAACTCCTGCTGCTGGGAGTGGAGGATTCCATTCCATCTTCTGAACCGGGGTTCGTTACAACCTAGCTATGCCCTTGTTACACCCACCCACCCAAGGACATGAACCCACATCCATAAACTAACCCTGTGAATAAGACTTCTACACTTCCCTCCACAGAGGGGATAGGAAAGAGTGACTACTGCAGCCACTGCACCCTCCTCCCGCTGATTAATATACATCCTAACTGGCCATGAGCACCTGTAAAGGTCCAATAAATATTAAGCACTTTCCCTAAGCTTGAACCAAAGTATCACTTTTTTGTTGGAGATCCTATTAGAGCTGAAATGGGTACCTGCAAAAATAGGTATACCCCCTGAATTCATGGTACCTGATTTGACTTGAAAATTCCAAATACTTTTTGGTGCCTGAAATCCTGACATACTGAACTACCATTTTTGTTCCAATATTTTGACTTCTGGTTCTGGATTTCAGAAAAAAATGGGGGTATATTTTGGGGGTTTGGGATAATTTCAGGTACTTGAAAACTGAAATTTTGAATTTTTGAGTACACAAACGGTATTCTGGTACCAATTTGAATACTCAAAAAGATATTTTAAAATGTGGGTATTACCCATGTATATCAAATTGGGTACCCATTTCAGCTCTAACTTGTATCTAATCAAAATGGAATCTATCCACCTTGAACACTATATCATGCCCTGAAGACAATGAATCATAGTGGCCACTTAATTAACTGAATAGTCCTGCTTGCAATGGACTGTCGTTAATGCATCTGAACAGTTTGTAGAATAGATACAAATGCAGGAATCTTCTGCAACATCAGAATCATTACGTGAGCTGAAGGGGAATGTGCCTGTGATTCTCTCGGACTCAAGAAAGTAAAGTGTGTCTTGTTTCATTGGTGCATGGTATCCAGAACCTCCCACCCACAAAACACCATAGTAATGTCTGAGACCACTGGGTCAAGCTCAGTACTTCTAAAACCATATTTATTTCAGCCCTAAATCCTATCTAATTCATTGAATGCCTGCCAATCCAATGCCTTAAGAGGTCAGTTGTAGTTTGTGTGTACCTATGAAAGGGAGAAATTCACCATGCTGATATACCTTTGATATGGCTATCTCATTTTGCTTTTAGAATCCTTCTACTAGTTACAAAACTGAGTGAAGTTATCAAGTAACAGCAATGAACAGGAAAACCGAGGAATCGATCAACCAGCTCAGTAATTTGGAACAAAAGTGAATAGATAGTATATTCAAATCAAATTCTGAAAAGCAGAAAACATGCCAAAACAGTTATTGAATTTTGGGCAACTTGATCAGGATGATTTAGCAGAGTTAAGAGATCATCATCGTAGGGCACAGAAGGAAATGACATCTATGAGGAAAAAGAAGGGATGAATGATAGAAATAAGTATGTATTAAGTATGTATGTATTTTCACAAAAGTTTCAAAACCCTCAATCCATTTTTATTGGTTCATGTTTGTTGCCATGGTATACCAGTTACTTGGCTATGAGTGTTTTCTGACGTGATGGTGGCTGACTTTAGCATGCTTTACCCCATGGGCTAGAGGTGTGCATCAGGGGTCCATGTCGTTTTTGTTTTCATTTTTTCATTTTTGTTATTTAAATACATCATTTTCATTTTCATAAATATCAAATTGTTGTTTTTGGTTTTGCTTTCGTTTTTGTTTTCTATTGGTTTCAATAGAAAACACATTTTTTTGCTGTACCATTTTTGTTTTTCATTATATTTGGCTGAATTGTGGAGGGATTGTACCTCTAATGGAAAGAATTAAGTGTACCAAACTAAACAAAGATTGGATAAAGGGATCAAATTTTATAAGCAGTTGAATTATATTATTTTGCAAAAATCTTCATATACCTTCTTAGCTGTAGATTCTTTGACACACATTTAATGTAGATGAAACTTGGCAAATCTACACCCCTTCCTATATTTACTATCTATGACAACTTTCAGAAGGATTGGATAAAGGGTCCTGGTGGTATAAGCAATTAACCTGTAAATGTATGTCTGACTGTAACATCTTTTTTGTCCAAACAGTGTACCTGAAATTTGGCAGGGCTGTATATAACACTTTCTAAATCATCTCTGCCAAATATCAGAAAGATGTGATGTTAGGGTTCCAATTTTATATACCTGCACAGCATATGCAGAGAAGCAGCCTATGCCAGGGATTCTCTTACGTGTCACTGTGGTATAAGATCTGTTTGTGATGCCAATTGTCCAGCAGAAATGCCAACCAAATATCCTCATTCTGTGGTGTGACCATCCCAAAATCTCCGCCCCCCCACATTTGTTACTGGGAAGTCAGAAGCATCTGTTTAGGAAAGAGCCAAGAGAGATTCTCTTATGTCCTCTGTCACAGTGCTGCAGGATGTGATTGTGATGATAATTGGCCAGCCTGGTTGTGTAAACCATGTCTCCTGATTTCTGGGATGCTATCCCCAAAGTCCCAGTTATGTCCCTTCTATGCCCACCCTCAAAGCCACTACCAATTGGTCCTTTAAAGCTGGAAGCATGCAGTAATTGGCCAGTGAATGTGTCTGTCAATCTTTTGGGTTTCTCCACGTCCTTCCAGTCCCTCCTACATCCTCCCTCCCCCTGCCATGCCAGGTGCCTGCCTCTGACTGGCACTGCATGTGCTGCTATTTATCTGAATAATGGTCTTCAAGGGGACAACTTCAATTGTTTATAAAATTGGGTCCCTTTATCAAATTGACCTGTAGTTTGACAGAGTTGACAGAGAAGGTCATTCATTCCTGCCAAATGTCTTGTAAACAGGATGGAATATAAACATGTTACATCTGGAAATGTATTTTCAAGTTTCTTATACCATCAGGACCCTTTATCCAATCTTTCTGAAAATTGTCAGGAGTGTTAAGCTTGTGTAGGGACATAATATTCACAGGTTTCATGCAAGTTGTAGGGAAGATAAAGAAGTTGTAGCCAGGAATGTGTATGGAGATTTCCTTAAAATCACAACATTCAATTGCTTCTAAAATCAATTCCCTTTATTTAAGCTTTTTGAAACTTGGTACACATAGTGCCCTCCATTGGGGGCACTACCTCCACATGTTTCATCATAATGTAATAAGAAAAAAAAAGGTTATAGCCAGAAATACGTTTTTCAGTGTTTTCCCTTTATTTCAAAAACAAAATGTCATTTTTATTTCTATTTTCATTATTATTATTATTATTATTTTTAATTTCAATTAGCAATTACAATAATGAAAATGACAATTTTCATTATTGATACTGTAATAACAAAAATGACATGCACCATCACGTTAAAAACACTCGCCAGATGTTAGCATGGGATGGATTCTGACTGTGGTGGCAGCTAGCCCAGGTTCTAATTTGGGGAAGTCCCTGAGTCACAGCCCAGGCTAGCCACCATGGTCGGAATCCTGCTGTGGGCTTTCATGTTTGAAAGCCCACTCTATTTACTGCGGGCTGGAGTGTCCAGGGGGACAGACACCATGGTGTCCTCCCGTCTCCCTGACTTCCCTGATGGGTGGTAGCCTGTTATGTTATTTTGGGGGCCTGGCTGGATGTGGACCGCGGTGCCAGTCCCACTCCAGACCGGGTAAGTCCATGGTGGTGCTTTGGCGCCATCACATCAGAAAACACCCTATGCTGTGAACACTCATTGGAGGTGCAAAACTACTGGTCTTATTGTCTACTCTGATAACAGCTTATGGAAACTAATGGACTGCTCGTGCAAATACAGTAAGGAAAATTTAGTTCTTAATCTGTTACCTATTTATTTGACTTTGGATTACAGAAGTCTCTAAACTCTCTGATTAAACCTTTTTAATGATGTTGTATGATGGGTTGAGGTCTGGCTTCTCATCCTGCAGGTAGTTGTTGCACCCATGCAATTTGTGCCTACACTTTTGCACACCAAATAAGGTCATTTGCAAATCTCAGAATTTTTGCTTCTACTTACCTTGCAAAGGACGGAGGAGTCTCTCTCTCTCACCCCCCCCCCCCCATTTGTAGTTATTTATCAAAGTACCTGACAATTCCTACCTGGTTCACTCTTACAGCAACCCCACCAGGTAGGTCCTTATTACTCCCATTTTACAGACAGAGAACTGAGCCTAACAGCACAATACTCTCTCAAAGTCCACAGGTGTTTTGCCATTGACTTTAATAGCAAAGGATTGTACCCTGAGAAACAATGACTTGTCCAAGATCACCAAGAAAGTCCATGGCTAAGACAGGCTTTGAACCCTGTCTCCTAGTCCCAAGTCCAACACCTTACCCACTGGACTACATTGGCTTCTTTATGTTGGACACAATTCTTGAAAATTCAGTCTGTGCACACGAGGAGGCGGCTGCCCTTGGGATCACTAAAATATCCTTGGTGTGCCGTTACCTTTGTAAAGTCTCTTTCTTCCTCTCCAAAGCATGGGTTATAAATTGCCCCCAGCGCAGTACGGTAGGTCCATTAAATTGCCTACGGTATGGTAGGTCCAATAAATATGCCTTACTACAGACTACTGCAGTGTGAGATTCTCAAAAATCCCCCAAATGCCCCGTGCATGTGAAAAACATCCACCACGGCCACATCACTCATTTAGCGCATGCGCCCAGGGTTTTTTTAGGTTTCTAAAAAATCTCACAAGATTCTCAAATCCCCCAAATCTCTCTGCGCATGTGCAAACCGGCTCCTGTGGTATTCTGCGCATACATGTCCCCCAGAGACCATTTTGTGCATGTGCAGAATATTGGGGGGGAGGGGGGGTCTTGCGTTTTTGTGGTGCTCAAGAAACTCAAGCCCATTCTCTGCATGATTCTCACAGGGGTCAAAATCTCGTTTCACCCTACTACAGACAGAGCTACTGTAGATGATTTTATTTATTTACTTATTATTTTGCTCTGAAGACCTTCTGAACATTTTCCCAGTGTCTTGTATTGTCCATATTCTTAATAAAAACAAAAAAATAAATCCTGTTACTATTAAAACAAGTTGGGGCTCATGTCCTCTTTTGAAACTTTCCTCACATACTTGTAACTTAAAAGGGTAGGGTGCAAAACATAACCAATTGCAAATTGTTGGTTCAGTGGGATAATTCAGCCTTTCCAAATCGGCCTCCGATTGATTAAGAGTTTGGAGTTGCCTTCCGTGACTAATTCCACCAGTCACAGACCAGGAATGAACTTCTTTTGTAGAAAATGTAATTTGAAGCCACAGGCTTATAATTAAAAATATATAACCACTTTAATGGTCAGTAAATGGCTATATTAATGTTCAAATTGGCAATTGTGGTGGATAACAAATGAAATGCAAGCATTAGAGTCACCTCAGGGTTCTGACAGGCAAATTAGTTAGCTGCTGGAGGTAACCAATTTGCGGAATGTTACAGTACAGTTAATGCAGAGAAAACCCTGTTTGTGTGTTCAAGCTGAAGGAGATCAAGGACTGTTTCTCTGCAGCTCATTGTGAGGGCATCTTCACATGAAATAGCTGCCCCAAAGCAACTGGGACAGCTGATTTATGGTTGTAGCATGAGTATCCCATTGGGTCAGCGGGAATAAATTCCTCCATAGCAAGTTGCTCAGGACCAATTTTTTATATGAGCACGATATCCTCAATTGTTCTAAGGCTAGTTATCCTTGGGCATTGCTCTGAGAAACAATCGTCTTTCATGTCACAGAAAGCTCAATGCTGTTTGAACGCTTGGCTTGGCTGCCTGGCAATGTGCTCCAATGTAAATGTTTCCTCTGGACATGGACTGTGTCACAGGATGCCCTTGAGTATTTGCAGGATGAAGCCCAGAGTTATGGGCAGGGGTAAGTTGCTGAGGCCTTTCGCCTTGGGAGAAAGGTGCAACACAGGCACCTGTAATGACTAATTGCCTTCAGCTGCAGCAGGGGAGCTAGCTGCTTGGCTAGTGACGGTGAGGGAAACAGGAAGGGTTCTCCAAGAGGAAGTAGGACAAATACTAGAATTTCACTTCATAGCCCTGTATTTATTTATTTATTTATTTATGTAAATTTTTTATCCTGCCCCTCCTGCCCACAGGGCAGCCTGGGGCAGTGAACAACAATATAAACAATAAAACAATAAAACAATTTAAAACTATTAAAATTCACAAATGCATGGAAAAGAAACCCACCCCACCCACCCTACCCCTCCCTCTCCCCAAAGGCCTGGCGGAACAGCCAGGTCTTACATAAACACCGAAATAGCAGGAGGGTGGGTGCCAACCGAGCCTCCTCCGGGAGCGAGTTCCACAGCACAGGGACGACCACTAAAAAAGATCTCACATTGGTGGCCACCCGCCTCGCCTGGGGAACCTCCAAAAAGGCTCCCACGGACGATCTCAAGGGTCACACAGGCACATGGGGAGTATTTACAGGGAACATCCTGGAGTGGGGTGACTGGAAGGGCCAGGGCATACCTCTCAACAGCATCTACTTAGAAAAGATGGTCTTTCATTGGGTACTGAATCCCACTGTCCCTTTTTGTGAGTCAAAGTCCCTCTCTCAGAAAACAGAGTCAAAGAGACTGGTGCTCAAGCCTCAGATACCTCTTTCCTGGTTGCCTCCCAGGAAAAAAACAGTTGAGAGGACGATGAGGAAATGATGGAATGACAAGAAACTAAGATGAATGAGAATCAGGAGAGCTTCTCTCCCTCTTGATACACTTGGAATATTTAGAGGCATGTGTACAAATGTGTGTATGAGATTGGCCAAGCGGTGGAACTTGTCTCTCTTTGGCTGCTGGAAAACATGGGAGGTATGGGCCAGGGTGAAGAGTTTAATAGTAAAAGATCAGCCCTGTGTCATAAGATGCTGTCAACGAAGCTGCTACAGTGGGAAAGAGCCCAGGTCTGAAGTTCTTATAAATGGGTCATAGCTCAGGCCAGGAGCAGGTAGTGTGTGGAGCTGCTTTCATGTTTATTTATTTTATTTATACTATGATGTCTATGCCGCCCCCTCCTGCCTCTGGCAGCTCAGGGTGGATCATAATCAAAATAACAACAACAATAAAAACAGCAATTCTAATAAATTGGAAATTACAAGACAAAATATAAAAATATCAAAGTATCAATAAACCAACATGGGAGAATTCATAAAAAGCATAAAAGCATCCCCACCCTAACCCCCCACCCACTACCCATCTCCTCCCCCAAATGCCTGACAGAATTGCCAGGTCTTACAACAGCATCTAAAGGAGGGAAGATGCAGGGACAAACAGTCCTCAGCTGGCAGGGAGTTCCACCACTGGAGGGTGTGCCACCACTGAGCACGCCTTCCCAAATGTGACCCCCTGTTGCACAAGGGGGACCTCCAACAGGGTGTCCCCGACCAACCGCAGGGGTTGAGCCAGGACCAAGGGAGTGAAGCGGTCCCAGAGATAGGCTGGGCCCAGACTGTTTAGGGCTTTATAGGTAAGAACCAACACCTTGAAATGAGCCCAAAAGACTATAGACAGCCAGCGCAGTGAGCGAAGTACAGGGGTTATATGCTCACAGCAACCTGTCCCCATAAGGAGGTGGGCTGCCAGGACCGTCACCAAGGGTAGTTCCACGTAGAGCGCGTTACAGTAATCCAGTCTTGAGGTGATGAAGGCATGGACGATGGTGACTAGGTCCAAGTCCAAAATGTACAGCCAAAGCCACCATACTGGATGTAACTTGTGAAAGGCACTCCTTGCCACAGCCACCACCTGGGCATCCAGACGGAGCTGTGAGTCGAGGAGCACCCCCAGACTATGAATCTGAGGAAGCAGGGAGGGGCAAAACCCAACAATGATGGAGACTTCCATTCCCCTAGCCCTTCCGACCAGCATCACCTCCATCTTGTCAGGATTCAGTTTCAGACAGCTAGCCCTTATCCAGTCCCTCACAGCTGTCAAACACAAGGAAAACAATGAGACTGCTGGACCTGGGTCAGCTGAAATGGAGAGGTAGAGCTGGGTGTCATCAGCATGTTGATGACACCGAACCCCAAACCTTCTCATGACCTCACCCAGCTGCTAGGAATGTGCAACACTGGGGTGTTCGGTGTTCGGCCCGTGCGGGGTTCAGCCAAACCTCAAACCATTCCGTTCGTCCCATTTGGCCCAAACGGGTTTGGCCCACTCGAACCCGTTCTGGTGGGGGAGCAGTTTTGCCTCCCCCCTCCAGGCTGCGTGGGTGGAAGGGGCACTGGGGAGCACCTCCCCCACACCCTGCCCAGCCTCATATGTTTTTTTTAACCCTCCCCCCCAGGGATCGCTCTAACTGGTGGTGCCGGGGCTCTGGCCCCGGGTCCCGTGGCAGCGGGTCTGACAGCGGATCTGGAGGCAGTGGCACTTCGGAGTGCTTCAGGCTGCTACTAGGCCTTCCGGTTTGACCCAGAAACCGATCCAATCCAGATGTACCTGGACCTGCCGGGCCACTACCCATTCAATAATCTTCCCTAAAAAGAGAATATTAAAGTTCAGCTGATATCTGGCAAGGGGGTCAACATCCAAAGATGGGGTTTTGAGCAATGGGTGCACTAGGACCTCCTCGAAGCACCCAGGCACCCTGCTCTCCCACAGGGAGGCACTGACTACTCCTGCCAGCAGTGGCCCTAGTGTCTCCTGGCTGTCCTTAACCAGCCAGGATGGGAATGCATCTAGTTCACAAAATGTGGCCCTGACAGACCCCAGGACATCCTCAGCATCAGCAGGCAACACAGACTGAAATTGACCCCACAAAATGGGACAAGGCGGGGCATGCATTACCTCTGGTTCCCCTAATGCATCAAGTGCAGCATCGAAGCAGTGGTGAATGTGAGCGATTTTATCACTGAAATGGTCAATACATTTGTAACAGCGAGAGCTGGAAGATTCCAGCTCCAGGTGAAGCTGGACTGACCAGGTGAAGCTGGACTGACAGGCCAGACTGACCAGCCCCTTCACCACCCAGAAAAGCTCAGCTGGATGACACTTCGCCGATGCTATGATGGCAGCAAAGAAACTCTTCTTTGCTGCCTGCACAGCCATGGCACAGGCTTTCAAACTAGCTCTATGCCACGATCTGTCATCTTCAGTATGGATCCGATGCCAACGTTGCTCTAACAGCCGCCCTTTCTGCTTCAGCCAGTGCAGATCCTTCGTGAACCACAGAGTCCTGCGCCTCTGATGCTCCAGGAGCAGATGTCTGGGAGCCGACCGATTGATGGCCTCTGCCAACAAGGTGTTCCAGAAGGCTACAAGGTTGAGAGGTTGGTCATTGAGATTGGAGCGTATCTCCCCCAGCGCATTCAGGGATCTTTCAGGTTCCATAAGTATCCGGGGGTGGACCATCTGAATAGGTCCAGCACCTTCCTGGAGGCTGAAATGTGCAAGAAGACAGCCCCGTAGGAGGTAGTGACCTGTCCATGACAAACAGACAAAGGGATCAAAGATACATTCCCCAGCAACCGATACCCCACCTCAGGGCCGGTGCAAAACACCAAAACTGGCATATGCCCCCCCCCCTACATGTGTTGAGCTGACCATGGTTGCCATGCCAGCCATGAACTCATGCTCCGCACCTTGAAGTTCGATGTTGGTGTGCATGTTGAAGTCCCCCAGGACCACCACCCTCAGGGACCGCAAGACCACCTCCGACACCAGTTCTGCTAGATCATGTAGGGATGCTGCTGTACAGGAAGGTGCTGTCTCCGGCCAAATTAATCACAAGGTGGATGCCCTCAATACCTGATGGTGTTAGTGAAATAAAAATACTTTGGGAAAAGAACTAGGGTTGTAATGAAATTCCAGCTTGGATTCTGTTTTCAATTAATCTGGCCATTCCCATTGTCCTGGTCTGTATTTTGCTGGAACTATCAGATTGACCACCTCGGTACTGTACATGTGCAAAATGATGGCACCCTGTACTACGTTGCCATTTTGTACATCTAGAGTGCAGGACTATGCCACTTTGCCAGTATGTACAATGCAGCTGGAACTTCAGTTGGAATTTTGAAAATATGGAAATTTTCCATGAAGTAGATGTCCAGTTTTGCTTCAGCCCTAGAAAGAACCTGTGTGCTCCATGGCCAGCTTTTCCCAGAGCTTATCATCACATGGATCTTTCTGTTACAGATCAAAAGGGAAAACTAAGCAGCAGACAAAGTAAGGGCATCATTTGCAGACAAATTAAGGACATTGTTTTAAAGAAAGCAGCTTCTTCCACCACCGGTTTTATACTCACATCACCGCACAGCAAGCACAGACACTCCTGTCCATCCCACCATCCCCATCACCACAGCAGCAAGTGCCTCCAAATCATATAAAAGGCACAAGTGACAGTTACCAACTCTTCCTCTCAGCTTCCCCTGTCTGCAGGAGAAATGGTGTGATTAATTTATAGGGGGTTTTGTTTGTTTATTTATGCTGATCTGCATGAGTGAGGGGCTGTGTTGTATGGACGTGGATGGGAATAAATTATTGAAGAGAAGCTAAATTGGAGATTAAATTTGCATTTACTGCTTAAAGCAGTCAGGCCAGTGGGGCTCTTTTTGTCAAAGTCTCTTGTAGGCTGGCTCTACATCCTGCAAACATTCTTTTTCCTGCATTCCTCAGTCTCCCACTATTGGCTGACTGATGCTTTTTGTTGCTGGCCACTGACACGTCACCAGAATAGAGGACAACAATTTTAATAAAATTTGCAAATACTAAATTATATTCATTTATACAAATTTACTATAATTAAAATAGTAATTACTGTATAACTCAACACAGTGGGGGGAAGATTGGGCACCTGCTCAATCCACTACATGGTGCTGTTGAAGGGAGCCAACAGGACAGCCATGGGGAGAGGTGTGGGCACGGGGGAAGAGGGGACAGCCATGTGAGGGAGGAGGGGGGCTAGAGGCAGGAGAGGGAGCAACTTTCATATATACACGCACATAGACAGACATACTCTCACACAGGCACACAATCATAGACACACACTTAGACACACACACACACACACACACACACTCTCTTACACACACACACACTGATCTCTCTCATACACAGATAGACACACTCTTTCTCTCACATAGACACACATACATAGACACACACTTTGACACACACACACACACTCTCTCTCTCACACACACACAAACACACACACACACACACACACACTCAAGCTCTCACCTTTCTCTCTCTCTTTCATTTACACTGTCACACACATTCACTCAGTTACTCACACACGCTTCTTCGGTTTGGCCATACAGCAGCAGCGGTGCACCTTGGCAGTGGAGGAACTTCCACCACCCACTCTGCCTGCCTGCCAGGCAGCCCTGAGCCCTACCCACCGCCGCAGCACAGTTCATACTACCTCCTGGATCAGAAGGTTGCTACCTTGTAAACAAGGTTCTTCAAGATGACTCAGATAAATCTCTCAACACCAGTTGTGAGAAAGTTGAGGGCCATCTCGAAGAACCTATTTTGCAAGGTAGCAACTTTCTGTTGTTGTTGTTGTTCTTCTTCTTCTTCTTCTTCTTCTTCTTCTTCTTCTTCTTCGAGAGGCTCCGACCATTCTCATAACTGGGTGTTGCAATTGGGTGTCCCCAATCTCAGAGGTAACATATACCACTTTTCTCTCTACTCTCACATGACAGGACAGGTGGCAGGACTATCCACCTATAACTGGGTGTTGTGAGAAAGGGAGGAGGCACTCGAAGAAGAACAGAAGGTTGCTACCTTGTAAACAAGGTACTTCAGATGACTCTAAACATTCTAACAACTGGGTATTGTGAGACTAGTCAGAGCCATCTTGAAGACATTTTGTTTACAAAGTTGCAACTTTCTGATCCATCCAGGAGGTTGCGTTATCAGTGCTGTTGTGGCAGGTAGGGTCCAGGGTACCCTGGCAGGTGGGAGGAAAGGGTGGTGGAAGTTCCTCCCCCTCTGCCCCCAACCAGGCTGCTTCTGAGGGTGGGGGAAGGGAGGCAATTGATTTTTTAAAAGTTACAGCTGTGCTCAGCTGCTGTCTGAGGAGGCAGCGCATGAGCTCAGCCAGGGACAAAGAGAAAATTCTGGACAGCACGTGGTCCGGTTCCTGTCCCATTCCAGGCAGCCCAAATTATCTGAAAAAGTAGGCTGCCTGGGATAAATGCAAATGGCCACCCATCTCAGATAACAGTTTCGGTGGGTCCTTAATTTTGAAAACCAAGGAAGATAAGAATGGGTGCTCTGTTATGGAAGGATGAGGATGGGTGAGTGGGGTGAAAAAGCCATGATCCCCCTCCAGTGAGCAAGGTTTATGCATGGGTGGTCTTTTTTGTGAGGTGAGGATATGGATGTGAGTAGTATGAAATATTACTTAATGCATTTATGCAATTTGTGTATTTTTAATTGAAAGTTGCTCTGAGCGTTACTTGGATATCATGGGATAAAAATTGGAATGTAATAAGAAAAATCATCGACCTTACAAGTGAATATTGACTTGATTGGCACATTACACAGATGTAGCATTCCTGGTACTGCTCAGGAGATTTAAAGTTGTACAATGGGGTATAAAAATTGTGTGGGTGGAGAAACGTGGGAAAGAGGAGATATGATTGTGATGTAAAGGACAGACTCTTTCTTAATTCTGACCCCTCATAACCCTTACAGTTCTTACCATTTCCTATTGCAGCCTCCTTTATTTAATGTGAGGGGACTATGGGGCCAGAATTTAGGAGATGATTGTCCCTTGTTCCCCAATCTTAGAGGTAACATGTACCCCTTTTCTCTCTACTCTCACATGAGAGGACAGGTGGCAGGGCGATCCACCTACATTATGAGCTGTTGTTACCCCCACCAAGTCCAAATGTTGGAATAATATTTGGTAGGGGTGTGCAGTTTGTTTGGTTTTAATTACTAAAACAAATGAAGCAGCATTTATTTTAGTAATTAAAATATGAAATTGGAAGAATATGCTTCATTTGGCACGTATGCAGTGATTAAATTTTTTTTTTTAAAAAAGTAATCACTGTGCATGCCCTCCAGAGCAATCTACGCATTCACAGGCCTTTTCCAAAATGGTACTGATGCTGCTGGTGCCATTTTGGAAAAGGGCTGTGCATGCTCAGAATAGTACGGTGACCATTTTTTTGTAAATGAAAACTTACTAAAACAAAAATGGTAGAGGTGCCCAATATGCAATACCACATTTGACCAATTTGGTATATTCATGCCCATTTTGTTCAAATTACTGTGAAGCAGATTTTGCTTACTGTTTCATTTATGGTCCTGACTCCTGAGTATTTGTTTTGGTGTTGTTGTATCTGGTATTCCTTGTTGGATATTTGTGTTGTTGTGGTATTCTGTACCTTGTTGATTTTAGGGGTACTGTTTATTTATTTATTTATTTATTTATTTCATTTCATTTCACAGTTTTATACCCCACCCCTTCTGCAAAGCAGCTCGGGGCAGCTTACACTTAAAACAAAAATATAAAACACATAAAATACCAATATAAAACCACATGGTGAAGCAATAAAATAAACATAAAACAAACATCCACCCAACCTAACCCTCAACCCCTCCCATCCCATCCCTCCCTCCCTCATCTGTCCCCTTCACCAAATGCCTGGCGGAACAGTACAGCTAAGTTTTACAAACCCAATGAAAAGTCAGCAGGTTCGGGGCCAGGTGAGCCTCCTCCAGGAGGGATTTCCACAGTCGAGGTGCGGCCACTGAGAATGCCCTTTCCATAGTGGCCCCCAGATTTACTCAGGGGACCTCCAAGGAAGCACCCCCAGTTAACCCTAGGGGCCTATCAAGGACCCCGGGAGTGAGGTGGTCCCGCAGATAGGTTGGACTGAGGTCGCGTAGGGCTTTAAAGGTGAGAACCAACACCTTGAATCGGAGACGGAAGAAAATACGCAGCCAGTGGAGAGGACGAAGCACTGGTGTAATGTGCTTCCAGTGACCCGACCCCAAAAGGAGCCAGGCCACCACATTCTGCACTAGCTGCAGCCTCTGGACCATCACCAGGGGTAGCCTCACGTAGAGCACGTTGCAGTAGCCCAGTCTCAAGGTAACAAAAGCATGAATGATGGTGGCCAGGTCGGAGTCCAAGACATAAGGCCGAAGTCTCCAAACCAGATGTAACTGTTGGAAAACCCCTTCGCCACCATCTCCACCTGGATATCCAAGCGAAGCCAGGAATCCAGGAGCACCCTGAGACGCCACACCTGGGAGACCAACAGGGGACAAACCCCATCAATAACGGGGGGAGTCACATCCGCTGCTCTCCCCACCAGCATTACCTCCATCAGGTTCAGCTTCATTCGGCTCTGCCTCATCCAGTCCCCCACAGCTGCCAAACATTGGGAAAGCACAAAGACTGCCGGGTCTGCGTCCGATGAAAATGAGAGGTAAATCTGAGTGTCATCAGCATATTGATGACACTCCGAACCACCTCTCAACCTTGCCTAATGGCTGCATGTACACGTTGAACAAGAGCGGGGACAGAATAGAACCTTATGGGACACCATATGACAGGTCACGGGGGGGAAGAGGACTTATCCCCCAGACCACCTGTTGTTGGGTCCTACCAGCTAGGTAGGAACGGAACCATTTTAGAACCGTCCCACCCAATCCTGCCCGGTCCCGCAAGCGAGTCACCAACACCCCATAATCAACCGTGTCAAAAGCAGCTGAGAGATCCAATAGGACCAGTAAGGTCGAACATCCCTGGTCCATCTTCTAGCGCAGGTCATTGACCAAGGCCACAAGTGCAGTCTCAGTGCCATACTTTCGGCGAAAGCCAGATTGGGAAGGATCTAGGAAGCTGAGGCCATCTAGATGCTCCTGGAGCTGCTGAGCCACCACCCATTCAATAACCTTCCCTAAAAAGGGAAGGTTAGAGACTGGCCGATAGCTGGTGAGTGAATCAATGTCAAGTGATGGTTTCTTGAGCAGAGACCAGACCACCGCCTCCTTCAAACATTCCGGCACTCTACCCTCTCGAAGGGAGGCATTGATCACTCCTGCCAGCAATGGCCCTAACGTCTCCCGGCAGTCCTTAATCAGCCAGGATGGGCACAGATCCAGTTCAAAACAGGTGACCCTAACTGGCCCCAGAACATCCACAGCCCCCGCTGGCAGCACCTCCTGAAACAGTTCCCATGAAACCAGACCAGACGGGGCTTCTGCACCCTCTGACTCTCCTCCTTCTGCAGAAATTACAGCATCGAAGTCGTGGTGAATCTGAGAGATCTTATTCCCAAAGTAGTTGACAAACATGTCACAGTGGGCCCTGGAAGATTCCACGCCCAGGAGAAGGGAGGCCGAACTGACCAGCCCCCTCACCACCTGGAGCAGCTCCACTGGACAAGACTTTGTGGCTGCTACGAGGGCAGTAAAGAATTCCTTATTTGATGCCCTCACGGCCATGGTATAAGCCCGTAAATTAGCTTTATGCCGCAACCTTCAGCTTCAGTCCGAGAACGGCGCCATCGTCGCTCTAACCGCTGCCCTTCCTGCTTCAAGCACCGCAGCCCCTCAGTGAACCAAGGTAATCTGTGGTGCCAGAGCTGGGGGAGCAGATGCCTCGGAGCCATATGGTCGATGGCCTCCGCCAGCAAGGTGTTCCAAGCCAGAACAAGGTCCTTGACCAAATGACCATCAAGATCAGAGGGCAATTCCCCCAGAGAAGTCCAGAATCGATTCGGTTCCATCAGTCTCCAGGGGTGAGCCAATCGAATAGGGTCTGCACCTCTCCGGGGGCAGACATGTGCTGGGAGCCTGGCCTGGAGGAGGTAATGATCCGTCCATGACAAGGACATTGTTCATACCTCCCCCACCAACGGATCCCCTGCCTCAAGGGCAGTGCAAAACACCAGGTTGAGAGTATGCCCCCCACCATGTGTTGGGCCAATGACCATTTGGGACAGGCCCATTGTGGCCATGAACTCACACTCCACCCCTGCAAGACCAGCATCGATGTGAATATTGAAGTCCCCCAGGACCAAGGTCCTTGGGGAGTGCAACACCACCTCGAACACCAGTTCAGCTAGAGTGGAAAGGAACGCTGCTGGACAGGAAGGTGCATGGTAGACCAGCAGCAACCCTAATCTGTCCCCCACCAAATTGCTCACCAGATGAAGGACCTCAATCCCTGGTATTACTTGCACTGGATACCTCCTCACAGTCCATGACTCCCTAAAAACAATGGCTATACCGCCCCCCCCCCCCCCCCCCCCCTCAAACCTTGACTGATGTTGCATGGAGTACCCGGCCAAAAAAAGGTCCGCCAAAATAGGCCCGGATTCCATGTCCAGCCAGGTCTCCTTAAGACCTGCGTATTTAGTGCTATACAGGATCATAAGATGCACATATCCTCAGAGGTGGAACTTCCAAGCAGGGGAATCTGAAATGGATACACAGCTGAACATAGACTGGACTCCTAGGAGATGCTTAGTGCGAGAGAAATCCTTACTCTCACTTTATTTTAAATGCGTGAAAGGGTTAGGTTGCAGTATACACCAGGTACAATGCATGCTAACTCCCCTAAAAGTTAAGCATTAAAGCAAAGTTTAAAGGTGGGTCTAAATTCGTTACCCATGTTTCATGTAATGTGTGAAGTGATCAATCTGCATATCAGTCAGCCTCAATTGCTGCAGGAGGGGAAGAGAAGTAATTTTCCGATCAGGGGATAGTTCCCCACTGCCTGCCTGGTGAGGACAATGCATTGTACCCCCCCACACACCCACATAATAATGGAATACCTATTAGTGGCCACAGTAAGATACCAGATTGCTTTTGAAGCAGGAGGGAACATCTGAAGGGAGAGAAGGAACATTTAAAATGTGTGAATGCAAACTCAGACAGGGGAAGAGTCTCAGAAGACTTGTGTGAATGGAGCCTTAATACCTATTTGCTTTTTTAGGCTTTAGGGAACAGAGGTTTCTCAGGCCTTTTTTACATGGATGGCACCCATGCATGAACACCCAGGAATCTGGGTGTTCATGCGTGGGCACTGCCTGTGTACACACCAGGATGGGTGGGTGTACATACGCACTCCGCGGAACACACATGCACACCCACCTCCATCCATCACCCATGCACAGAGCAACCAGTGAAAACGGCAGTTGCTCCATGTGTAGGTGATGGGTAGAGGTGGGTGGAGATCAGTGTGTGCCCATCTGCACCCTGCCTCGACACACCTCTCCCGCACTGCCATGCACACTGATGCCTCCCCGCTGTGCGGCCTGTGTAAAAAGGACCTCAGTATTTGGCCGTTCCACTGCAAGAGCTGCCACCTAGGGTGTTAACACCTTGAAAGGGAGACAGCCAGAATGCGTGGTCAATCCGTGGTGTCCCACACCGCTGCCACCCCATTGGCAGTGTTGGGAGCCTTTCAAGCGTGCAGTCCCCTGCCTACAGTTCATGGGCTTGCACCAGCCACCACACTTAAGTCATTTTCTGTGGAGGATGGGTTGAGGTGGCAGCGGATGGTGGTGCATGGGTGGCCTGTCCCACTCGTCCCACTCGCACACATGGGCAAGGGAGGGCAGCCGTGCAAAAAGGAGCTTAGTGCTTGCACACTCTCATCTCCACCTGCCATCCCGATTAGGGCTGCCTGACAGCTGGGCAGCCACTCTACCAATCTCACTGTCTTCAGGAGGCCTGGAGACAGCAATTTACTGGTATGCCCCTCCAAAGCTGCCTGGTGGCCCCAGCACACAGCACGATCGCTCACACTCCTCTCCCTCCCCCCTGCCGGATGTCAACTGAGAGGGGTGTGTTAGCTGCACCTCTATGGTGCTGGTGGACCCAGGGCAGTGAGGGGTACTTATTATGATGGGAGAACCAGAAATAATGGAAGCCCTGCCTTGATCAGTTTCAGTGGGTATCGCCCACTGATGCGAGGGATATTCTTGGGGCTGTTAGAGCCACTTCTTGTGAACTAGACCCATGCTCGTCCTGGCTGGTCAAGGCCAGCTGGGAGATGCTGGGGTTGTTGCTGGTGGAAGGGCAGAGTGCTATGCTGCCTCAAAGAGGCAGTGGTGCGGTCCCTGCTCAAGAAACCATTGCTTGACATTGACTCCCTCGCCAGTTATCGGCCTGTCTCTAACCTTCCTTTCTTAGGGAAGGTTATTGGGTAGTGAATCAGCAGCTTCAGGGGCATCTTAACTGCATCAGTTTTCTGGATCCCTCACATTCTGACTTTTGTCTGGGTTATGGCACTGAGACTGTGCTTATGGCTTTGATCGATGACTTCCACCATGAATTGGATCAGGGTAATTCGACCCTGTTGATTCTGTTAGATCTGTCAGCTGCATTTGATACCGTTGACCATGAGATGTTGGAGACTCACCTGTGGGACCATGCTGGGGTGGGTTGGATTGTTTTCGAATGGTTCCGCTCTTTCATGGCCGGAAGAACTCACCGAGTGGTGCGTGGGGATTATTTTTCATTTCACTGGGACCTCTTGTGTGGTGTCCCGCAAGGTTCCATCTTGTCCCCTCTCCTGTTCAACGTGTATATGCAGCTGCTGGGTGAGATCATCATGAGACGGTTCAATGTTTGGTGTCATCAATATGATGATGACACACAACTCTACCTCTCATCCATCCGACCCAGAAGTCTTGGTGCTTACCCAGTGTTGAGGAGCTGTGGGGGACTGGGTGAGGGTTATCTGACTGAGACTGAATGCTGACAAAATGGAAGTGATGTTAGTAGGGAAAGTGGTGGGTGTGGTGCCCCCATCATTGATGGGGTTTGCCCCCCACTGGTTCCCCAGGTTCACAGTCTGGGAGTTCTCAATTCCCAGCTCCACCATAATGTGCAGGTGGGGGCTGTGGGGAAGAACACGTTTTGCCAATTACATCTGGTGCAACGGCTTTGGCTGTATGTCTCAGACTCCGACGTGGCCACTGTCATCCATGCCTTCATCACCTCAGGACTTGAGTATTGTAATGTGCTCTACATGGGGCTACCCATGGTGATGGTTCAGAGACTGCAGCTAGCGCAGAATGAGGTGACCTGTTTCCTTACGAGGACGGGCCACCGGGAGAATATTACAATGGTGCTCCACTCTCTGCACTGGCTGCCTATAAACTTCCGGGCCTGATTCAAGGTGTTGGTGCTTACCTTTAAAGCCCTACATGTCCCGGGGCCCATTTACCTGCAGGACCGCCTCACCCCCTGAGCTCTGGATTGTCCCCTGTAGTCAACCGGGGGCGCCTTTCTCAAAGTCCCCCAGGTGTCCTGGGGGCTACTATGGAGAAAACTTTCTTGGTGACCGCATCAAGGCTGTGGAACTCCCTCCCAGCAGAGGCACAATTGGCCCCGGATTTCCCCTCTTTTAGACAATCTTGTAAGACCTGGCTGTTCCATCAGATTTTAGGAGAGTGAGACAAGTTGCATGGGATGGTTTTTGTTTTATGTTTATATTTGTATGGTTTCCCCCTTAAAGTGGTTTTATATTTGTATTTTATATGTTTTATATTTTTATTTTAAATTGTAAGCTGCCCCGAGCTGCTTTTCAGAAGGGACAGGGTATAAAATTGTATAATAAATAAAATAAATAAATAAACCTAACAAACGAGACGTGGCCCCATGGGCGCCTGTTGCCTCGGGTTTACCTGGGTGTGCCTGCACAGCTGCGTCATACATTTCCTGGCTTTACACTGTTAGGAGTGACCCTGGGGTGAATGAGCAGGTGAATTTGGGGTTAATGTTTGCAAATGTGGGGCAACATCTTATTTGTTAATACGCCAGTCCCAGTCCCTTCAGGATGGGGAATCTCTGGCCAATGAGCCAAATAAAGCCCTTGGCATATTACACCCCTATTCCAGTTCTGTGATTTGGCCCATGAATCCAGTCCCTACCCTGCCCCTCGCTTTTAACCCCTGACATCCAGGTTGCCAGCTCCATGACCCAGGCCTGTTCTCCTGCCCAGCCTCTCTTCCCAGTCCTTGTCTTGACCGCACCTTTCCACCTACCCATCTCTCCTGTTGGCCTGCCTCCCTGCTTCCTGGTTGGCTGCCAGCAGTATAAAAGCATGATGATAGCAACAGGAAGGTGTGTGGAACAAGTCCTCAGATGTGGGAACGCGGTTTGGACGTTCGGAGTTCGGACCGAACTCAGCCAGTTCGGATGGCCGAACTGGACGCCTGAACTGAATGCGGAAACCCCTGAACAGTTCGGCCGCGTTCAGATGAGTTTGGGTGGGAAAAAACTGGCTGGCAGGCTCGGTGTGTGTGTGTCATCTGAGGAGGGGTGGAGAAGCTTGGACTAGCAGCCAGCCTGCCCAATCACCATCCCTCTTTTCCTCAGACCACTGGCTTGACAGTTCGTGATTGGCCACGGGCTAGGCTGCACAGAGCCAATGGGGCTTGTGGTAAGACTGGCTCAGCAAGTAACAAAAGTAGTTGCTTTCCCCCCCTTCCAATTTGTTCTGAATTAGCCACTGATCTTGTCAGCAGGCGTTTTCAGAAGTCTCCCTCTCCCACCAGTTTGTGTTCCTCCCAATCCATTGCCTTCCTCCTCCTGTTTCACCCATTTCCACACATTTACCTCCCTAGTTTCATTTATTTAGATTAGATTAGATAGATTTAGGTGTTATTTGTATTTTTTTTTTACCCCTGCCTGTGTTCTTTCTCCCACCCCTCCATTGAATCCTTCCCTCCTCCCTGTATATATTCCATCCCTGATTCCCTTCCCCTATTTTTGGATTTATTTAGAGTTGGATTAGATTGATTTAGTTTTTATTTCAGTTTTGTATCCCTCCCTCCAATTGTTTGTTGTGAGCTGTCTGTGTCCCCTCCCCATCCCTGTGTGTGTGTGTGTATAGATAGATAGATTATAGATAGATAGATAGATGTAGGAGTTAGTTTAGTTATAAAGATACATAGAGATAGTGTGTAGTGAATCAGTATTAATATTTTATAGTGTGTTTGTACGACTAGGCCTTTGTAGATATTAGATAATATTCCATTTGTTTTCATAGGTTTTAGAATAGTTAATAGCAGTTAGAGTTAATGTAGTAGATATATATTATATTCCCCATTTGAATAAATAAATTTTTTAAAATATAAAATGTTCCTCTGCATTATTTGGGTGGGAAAAATGGAGAAGGGAAGCCAGAAAGGCCGGTCTGTTGCCCATAAGGCAGGCAATGGGGAATGTGGCAGAGGTGGCAGGGGCCGTGCCAGCAGAGTGGCAGACATCAGCAGCAGCCCGAGCCCATCACCATGCCTCAAACTGCACATGTCTGATTTTGGGAGACATGGTTCAGCGGCTCTGATCAGTGGCACTAGGGATGTGGTTGTGGTTCAGCGTCACCTTCTTCCAGTGTCATCCACTGCTATGCAGGGCACTGGAAGGCCTGCAGTCCAGGAGGCTGCGGCTGTCTGTGCTGCGGCTGCAGGAGCAGGTGCAGGTGCTTCAGGGTCGGATGTTGATCATGGTCCGCCATTGTCCCCCATTATTGATGTGATTCCCAGAAGCCCAGGGCTGGTGGATCCCACCCCGACTGCTAGAGGCAGGGCCCGATCCCCGGGCAATGGCAGCAGGGAGAGGAGTAGCAGCAGCAGTAGCAGCAGAAGCTATAGGGGGCACAAGGAAATGGGCAGCAGCATGGGCCGTGGATTAGCCTCAAGGTCCCAGTACTCCGCTTCCGGGAACATATCTCAGATTGGGGACAGTGAGGCTGATACTAGTCCTGTGGAGGAGATGGCTGGTGCTGAGGTGATGGCTGTCTCTCTGAGAGCTGTGTCACCACCATGTTCTGTCCCTCCCATCAGCGCTGTCAGTGGTGCGTCACCCAGTGCGGGCCAGAAGAGCTTGTTGAGATCCGGTGAGTAGGATGCAAGTCTGCAATGCCTGGCCAAGTACGGGTGCCAGCCACCAAGACCTGGCCGGGCCTCTGCCACTGTTCTGCCGGTGCCTGGCATCCTGCAATCCCCAGCCAAGTAGGGGTGCCAGGCCAGCCACAAAACCCCAAGCCTTCCCAGCCTCTGCTGCTGCTATTGCTGCTTCTGCTGCTGCTGCCGCTGCCGCTGGGTCTCAGACAGCCAGCCACGCCCCCACGGGCACCCCCAGGGGCCAAGCACCAAGTCTGCCTGCCCAGGCACCTGGGGTGCCATGCCCCAAGCCTTCCTGGTCTCTGCTACTGCTGCTGATGTGTCTCAGATGGTCTGCCATGCCCCCATGGGCACCCCTGGAGCGCCCCAAGCCTTCAGGCGGCCGGATTTTCCAAATGTTTTTGGGGGGGTCCGAACTCCACAGGACCGAACCCACGAACCCGAACTAAGTTTTTGGACTGAACAGACAAACATCCAAACCCTGTTCTGTTCACACATCCCTCTTGCCTCACTCACTTGGTCCCTCTGATTCTATTCCTCAGACTCTTAGTTCCTTGTTCTGGCTCTTGGAAGCTAGTTCCCTCACTCTCTGGCTCCCTTGCTCCCTCAATCCCTGGCTCCCTCACTCCCTTGCTCCCTCACTCTCTGGCTCCCTTGTTCTCAGCTCCTGTACTCCGCATGTGAAATTCCCTTTCCCCCTAGGACCTCAATGATGAGTGTTTCCCTCCCTGAGATTGGAGAATGACTGAGAGGTCTTCTTTTCCCTTGCTCCTAATCCCCTCTATCCCTTGTAGGCTTTCCCTCCTGCGTTCTCCAGGCCCATTCCCCCGTGAGTCGACATAGGGTGACCAGATCTGAAAATTTTAGAGGACACTTATAAGAAATACAGGTTGCAGGGCTGCATCCTGTAACCTGTATTTCTCATAAGTAGTCTAAAATTTGTTATCTGGCCACCCTACTGTGACACCCTGAAACACTGAAAGGGTAAGCTTGAGGGAAGGAAGTTGGGATGAGGGAATTCTCTCAAGGATAGAGGACAGATCAGGATAAACTATCCCATCATTATGTGAGGGATGGGGGAGCGGTTGTGTTGTTTATGTAACAGCAATGCATTATCCCTGCCAGGCAGTCAGTGGAGAATTATCCCCTAAGGGGGAAGTTACCTCTCTGTTTCCTTTTCCTATCCTGTGCATGTCTATCCTGGGTAATGAAGATGAATTTGCATATTTGTTCATAAACAGTTATTCAATTTATTTTGGCAAATATGAATAGGCCCATTCATTTCAGTCCTAGGAAATCTGCACTAATCCAACTGTATTTGGACTGATATTGATTATGTCTTTTAACTTTGACAGATTAGAGGATACAGCACTAGCAAGTGGGAGGGTCTCTTTTGAGAATTTGTCTTGCTTTGATTCTACACTTTAAAGCATAAGCTTGAGCAGATCCTGAATGGAGATTCAGAAATAACTGAGAGATGTAAAGAGAGTTGGAAAGGTTGTTCTCTCTGCCCCCTGAAATGAACTGGCATCATTACTATTTGCTGAAAAACAGGCATTGACATTATAGAATCACAACCACAGATACTAAACGGTAGGGGTGGGAATTCCGGGTCTCCCGAGATCCGATATTGCCGGTATTTGTGTGTATCAGCTTAATCCGATAAATCTGATATTTACGTGTACCGGCATACCGGACTTTTAACATTGGCTGCGGTACCGGATTTTTTACATTGCGGCCATTGAAGTCAATAGCTGCAATGTAAAAAATCCTTACTGCGGCCAATGTTAAAAATCCGGTATGCTGATACCAGTAAATCCGGTACCAGGGAAATCCGATACCGGTACATCCGGTATCCGGTGTTCTCCCTGGTGTCCCACCCCTACTAAATGGCACTTGTCTCTCTCAATGGGTGTAGCAAGGAATGAGTAGAGGAGGTAGATGCTCTCTACTTGCTCTAGGATGCTCTAGTGTAAAGGGGAGAATAGACTGATTTCATTTTCCCTGCCAGGGATTCCGTCGCCAGTGTAAAAATATCCTACTGGGAATAAAGCTAGTCATAGTTATTCTTTACCACTGTCTCTGTATTGCCCGCTTTTGATATGGTGAGTTGGGTGAGGCAGCAGTAGAGGCTTGTTGCTAGTGCTGAAATCATTCTTTGTCATACGGTTTTCATCAGAAACAGACCATTTACCTGCTTTCAAACGATGAGGAAACTTACCATTTTTTCCTGCTAGTTCTGTTAGTTCCTTTTTGGGAATTGCCATTGTTTGTTCCTTCCTTAACACTGATGAAAGTGACAAAAATGACAAATGTAAATTGACACAAGTGACATAAAATTGACATAAGTGATGGAAATAAGTGTCAACTGGCAAAATCGATGTACAATGATGGAAATTGCAGAAATCGATGAAAAATCACAGGTCGCGATCTCAGATAGGGGTGAAATGAGAATGAAAATAATTCTTGGAAGAATCAGGCAAGATTCTCACAGGCCTGGTGAGATCTCACAAGATCTTCCTATGGTTTTTGAGACTCTCGCAAGATTCTTGAAAACCTCAAAAAACTCTGTACATGTGCAAAATAGCCACAACAGCCATTCTGCGCATGCACAGCTCCCGGCAGCCATTTTGTCCATGTGCAGTTTCTTGCGAGATTCTAAAAAACCTCAAAAAACACTCTGCACATGTGCAAAATGGCCTCTGGGGGCCCCACACAAGCACAGAATGGCCGTGGAGGCCATTTTATGCATGTGGAGAGAGTTTTAACAACAACAACAAAAAACAACTCTTAAGAATCTCACAAGGACAGGCCTGATGGACCCTTGGGGCATGCTCAGCCCTTTGGAAGGCTCAGTGGGGAAGAGACCTTGAGGAGGCAGGAGTCTCATGAGAAGTCTGCCTCAGAGATTGAGACAGCTGAGTTGGGAGCCTACCTAGGTGAGAGGTAAGAGCAGCGAAAAGCTCTACCTATGAGGACTAAGGCTGAACTCACACCTGATGCAGTGTGGTGGCGACGAGACCTGCAAGGGAAAACGCAGCAGCGGGGTGGAGTTGGATGGCAGAAGAAGAGTCGGTGTGAACGGGGATCTGCCACGGCTTCCCTTGTCAGAGCAGGATTCTGCTCCCTGACATGCATGAGGGAAGCCACAGCAGATCCCCATTTGCACTGACTCTTCTTCTGCCATCCAGCTCCTCCCCGGTGCTGCAGGTGAGAATGCGGTCTGAGCCAGTCCATAGCCACAGGATACCCCAGGCAGAAGCGGAATGTAGGCCAGAGGTTGGTGCCTGGACAAAGGCCTATACTAAAGGAGACAAAAGGGCTAGTGGAGCCCAGGTATGAGGAGGACGGCTAATGGGACTGCGCCCGGTCAGAGAGCGATGCCTGACCAAGACTCTTGGAGAACTGCGAACAGTGTATGGAACTGTGTCTGAACTATACTAAAGTAAAGATGAGATCAACTGGAGACAAACTGTGGTAGCGTGACTACTTGGGGCTGTATCCTGCCAAGACTCATCCAGGAACCCTCCACCCTGTTACAATCCCTCCTCCCCTTTTTTCCAATGAAAAATAATTCTTCCAGTTGGAGAAGAGACCAGCACAACCCCCCCCCCCCCCCGATGTGGATCTCTCCATGTGTAATGCCAGGTTTCAGGCTCCAGTGTTCTATAAAACTAGACTTAGACAGATTCCCATGCTCTGACTCATTCATCCACAGACACATCACACAATTCAACACTCTGCTCAGTTTTCACAATTACAAAGAGTGAAGAAGAGGCTGATTTGAAATAGGACTGGGATTATATGAGGAATTTATTCTGTAACTCGTTCAGCACCAGTCACAGCGAAAAAGCTTCATTGGTAAGAATTTGACTTATTGGATGTAAACAAACAGATGGCAGCTCCAGGGGTCAATCAATCAATCAAAATTTATTGTTTAGTGATAAGTCATAACAATTACAAGTAAATACAAAATAAACAGCAGCAACAATCAGCCTGGGCGAAATCAAAAACCATACCCCAGGGAAAAATCAAGAATAAAAAATTTATACTAAATGAATAGCACATGCCAACCATTCTATCTAGAACAATCTAGGCCAATAGGCTGCAGATTCCTTCTTCCTTAAAAACTCTCAAGGGGGGACTGTCATTTGCTGTCTAATCCGTAGAACCGCCCTACAGAAACAAGCCACTGCCCTAGCAGTTTCAGAGTCAGAAGGATTTAAAGGACTCCGCAAACTACTGACTGGAGACCCATTACTCAGGGAAAGTTTCCCTAGGTATCTATATCTGGGTCCAGCGAAAAAAGGACAGCGACAAATAATATGGTACGGCGTGTCTCCCTCCCCCAAATGGCACAAAGCACACAAGCGCTGGTCATGGGGAATACCGGCGTATCGACCCTCCAGGACCGCCGACGGGAAAACATTTGCCCTCATTTTGAAGAAGGCTGCCCGTTTTGAGGCATCCTGCCATACAAAGAGGTAATAGGGGGTGGGAGGAACTGGATTGTATGGCATGAAGTCTGGGGCCACCTTCTGCATGGCCATGAGAGCATTCTCCGATTGTAGAGTCTGGCCCCTTAGGCGTCTTTTAACTAGGTCTCTTGCAACCTTAAACCCAAGGTACCCCAAACACTCTGGGGAGAAACCTAACTTACACATTTCCTGCCTCACCAGGTCCTTCCATTTATCACCAAGTCCAGAAGCAATAGTCATAGCTAGCAACATACTTTTAGCCAATGGGGGAAAAAGAACCACCCTAATCCAATAAATAAGCAATGCTTGAAGAGCAAAAGTTCTAATGGGCAAAGGGCTTCTGCTCTTAAAATCACCTGGGGGGGGGTCCCCCTTGGGGGCCCCAGGATTGCCCGTAGAAACTTATTTTGAAATTGTTCCAATTTAAGAAAAAATGCCAAACCCCACGCCAGAAAGGCATATAATAATTGGCCGATGACTTTAGCCCTAAATAACTGTAGGGCTGGTAAAACCAACTTCCCCCCTTGACCACAGAAAAATTTAATAATAGCTGAGGTAGATCTTCCCGCTTCACCTGGCTCGTCTTTCTGAAAGTGGCCTGCCAGATGTTGAAGCGGATCAGGTTGTGCCTGCTCTGGGGCAGCCCTGCTGGTGGTGCTCTGTAACATCCTGCCGTGCCACCAGGGGAGTGGGCTAGCCAAAGCTCTGCTCAGCGGAACCACACTGCAGCTCCACTCCAGGCTGGACGTTGTCCCCCCACCACCATAGAGTTGTGGGCACCAGCCTAGAGCGTCAGGTGATTGCCTGCAACACTCTGGTGTGTGTGTTGGAGGCACGGCACAGGTGAACCAGGAGGCACGGCCAGGGGGACCCACTGGGTCCATTCAAAGTTGACCCAGGTGGGGCAGGAAGCAGGTGGATGTGGCGGTCCATCCCTGGTGCGGCTCTGGGGGCGGGCTGCCTCCACATCTGTCTAAAAACACCCACTATTGTACATGCTCACTCAGTGTCCAAAAACAGCATAACCAAAATGACCAAATAACTGAACAGAAAAAAGTGGTTTAATAATAATAATAATAATAATAATAATAATAATAAAAAAGAATATGCAAATATAAGTTTCAGTCATGTATATTATTTGGATACTCAAAGGTCTAGTCAAAAATGTGGGTAATAGCCACAATAAATAATACTATTTCAGCTCTACAAACAAGTTTGTGTCTTGAGATTTCACTGGCTGATTGTGGTTTAAGTAACTACACACTGCGGTCAGTCCACAAATGGTATGGATGGGCTGCAGTCTGGAGAGCACTTGTTCTCATTGAGTCAGCGAGAGTGAAGTCAAAAGCCATTACGGCCAATGACATCAGTTGCCAACTCTTGTGGTTGCACTCCTCCCTCCATTATTTCACATTATCAGATGTGAGAGAATTAGGCACTGTAGTTGAGCCAGCCCAGAAAACATCTGTGAAAAGAACCAGTTGTTCAACCCAACAAATAAATATTTGGTAAACCAATAGAACAGGCTTTATAGAGTGATCAGTGATAGTATCCTCCCTATTTCAGACATTTTTAAAATTAGATGTATTAATTTAGCAGTTCTACCTGCTTGAAAGCAATAATATTTTTTTCTGCTGTGAACCTCTGGAGGAGGGGAAAAAAACCCTTTAATTCTGATAGTGAAGTAAGCTCTAGAATTTTGTTATTATCATGGGAGACAATTGTTTCTGAGCCTGATTCTTGAATACCACAATAAAATGAAGCACAATGGGCTCCTCTAGCCATCTGTGGCCAGGCGTATTTACATCAACATTATTAGAAAAGCAATCACTCCCCATTATTACAATTTTTTTAAAAATGAACAATGTTTTTGTCTTGCACGGCTAATTCAAAATGCTGCCAAAGTGCCCTCTGATGACTATGTCTTTTGAATATTAACAGCTTTTGATGGACTCTCCTGGCAGTTGCTAGTAAGATAATTAGAAGAGTTGGCTATATTAAATCTAAACTAGTCATTTCAATCAAACCCTTCCTCCATTCCTTCATATGGGAAGTAAAAAAGTAGTTCAAATAAATTGAATTCTAGAATTTTATGACATCCCACTACCTGCCCTGTGATAAGAATACAGCATGTGTTACTTCTGTGTCATCGTCAAACTGAATGAGACTCTGGATGTGTAAATCCCTAGGTCTGCAAGAGGACTAATTTTCATATATCATTATTGTTCCCTGAATCACTATCAAAATTATTTAACTGCTGTCCAGATTCTCTATGGGATTGAAATACTGTTAAGATGACTCTGTGATTACAATTTAAAATTACTAGGATGAACCGTTCACTCTCCTACAACTTTAAGGACACTTCAAATGACAAATGGTTATTTGTGGACTCCGAGTGTGTTTGTGATCTTGCGGGAGTAGATTTTGTGCAAGAGACAAAGATGTTCCACACTGGGTGCATTCAGTTGCCATGGTTGTTTCATGAAAGTATATGTATCACTAGTTAAGGCTTTGTACAGTTTAACTAGCACAATAAATACAAATATATGCCAATGAAATCTGTCACTTAGAAAAATGTCTTTATAATCTGGGTGGATGTGAACAACAGTGAAGGGATCGCTCCATTATGACCTGTTTAGTCCTCCTTCCAAGTAACCAATTTTGACAATTGTTGGAGACAAGTGCTGGACTTGATGGACCATGGGTCTGACCCAGTATGGCACTTACTGGGTCAGATCTAGGTCCATTGAACGCAGCATCCTGTCTCCGTCAGTGGTCTGCTACAGTAGCTCGAGAGAAGTACAAGTACAGGTCATGGAGGTGTGATCCATCTCCTGCTAACCACTTCCAAGTACCAGGAAGTTAAGTCCCAACTAGTAAGCATTTATGGCCCTAGCCTCTAAGAATTTATCTAGTTTCTGTTTTAAGGCAGTTATGCTGCTGGCTCTCACTGCCTCCTCTGGCAATGAGTCCCACAACTATTGTGTCTGCTGAGTGAAAAAGTACTTCCTTTTGTTTGTTTTAAATCTGCTGCCATTTAACTTCAGAGGGTGTCACCTTGTTATTGTGAGAAAGGGCAAACAACAGTTCCCGATTTACTTTTTCCATACCACTCATGATTTCATAAACATCTATTGTATCCCTCCCCTTAATCGCTTCTTCTCCAACCTAAACAGCCCTAGACTGTTGAGCCTCTCCTCATATAAAAGTCGATCCATCCCTTCTCTTATCTTTGCTGCCCCTCTCTGAACTTTTTCCAATTTTATTATATCTTTCCTGAGATGGGGCAACCGGAACTGCACACAATATTCAGGGTGGGGTCGTACCAAAGCTTTATATAGTGGCATTATGATATTTTCCTTTTATTTTCGATTCCTTTTGCAATAATGCCTAACATTCAATTTGCTCTTTTGGGTGTTTTTTAAACAAGATGTGTCCAAGCATGCCCCTCCCCCCAGTCCAGCTGCTCATTTAAAGTTGATGTGTGGGGAGTTGTGCTCCACAGTGGCCATGCACGTAGGAGGGCCGAAAAATCAAGTGCCCCATGGAGACCAAGGTGGCTGCCTCTGTTGTTGGGGGAGCCATGCTGCGATCTGTTGATGTAATGTGCTCCCCATGCACATTACATTCATGGGTGCCCCACAGCCATGTAGGAATGTGCAAACAGGATGGAGTTTGGATGTTCTCCTGTTTGGCCGTTCTGACTAAAAACTTAGTTCGGGTTCGTGGGTTCAGTCCGGTGGAGTTCAGACCGCCCCGAACGTTCGGCAGAGTTCAGCGCCACTAGGAGGCTTAGGGCACTCCAAGAACTCCCAAGGGGGTCCTGTGGTGGCATGGCAGTCTATCAGAGAGCCAGCAGCAGCATCAGAGACCGGCAAGTCTTGGTACTTGGCACACAGGGCTGGCCCTCTGAGACTCAGAGGCAGCAGCTGCTGCAGCAGCAGCAGCAGAGGCCAGGAAGGCTTGGAGCTTGGTATCTGGCACTCATTGGTGGCAGGGCATTGCAGGCTGGCATCGGTGGAGAGGAGGCAGAGGCCTGGCCAGGGCTTGGTGGCTGGCACCCCTGCTTGCCCGGGCATTGCAGGCTGGCATCGGTGGAGCAGCGACAGAGGCCCGGCCAGGGTTTGGTGGCTGGCACCCCTGCTTGGCCAGGCGTTTCAGGCTTCCAGGCATCGGTGGGGTAGTTGCAAACAACAAAGTGGAACAACAGCCCTCCCTGCCTGGAGCGTAGGCCTTAGAACCCTGATGGTGGGTCCTGGGGCTGCAGTGGCTGGATGCTTCTTGATGCAGTAGAATGATGGCTCCCCGTGAGCGGAATGATGGCCCCAGAACCCTGATGGTGGGTCTTGGGACCAGAGTGGCAGTTTCTAGAGGCAGCATTGGCAGCAGCAGCAGACATTGGATTGACCGGGCACAGAGCCCGTGGAACAGCAGAGATGGCAGCAGCAGGATTTGTCTGTGCGCAGCACCCATGGAGCCAGGATGGTAGGATTTGCCAGGGAAGAGCTCCCATACAGCAGCAGATGGCAGCAGCAGGATTTTGTGGGCACATTTGGATTTGCCAGGGAAGAGCACCCATGGACCAACAGACAGAAGCAGCGGGATTACCAGGCCAGTGGGACATATTACCCAGGGTTGCCAGGGCAGGCAGACAGGCACCTTGTCATGAGAGGCAGGCAGGCCGGGGCAGGGCTTCAACTTTGCCCACAGGGTGGGCAGACAGGCAGCATGGCATGAGCATGTGAAGGCAGACTGAGGCAGACTTAAATAATAATAATAATAATAATAATAATAATAATAATAATAATAATAATTAATAAATAATTAATAACAACACTTTATTGCGAGACCAACAGGTCATTGCAAACACACAATAATACCTAACCAGCAAACTGACATGATCAAATTGGCCTAGTCACGTGTACATTTATACCTATAAAAGGGACATAAAGCCCAAATAAAAATGTAAAACAAATTATATATATAATAAAAATTAAAACGCCAAGTAACCTAAAACACAATGGGCAAAATAATAATCCCCTACTGTTGTTTTATAACATAAACACCAAATAAAAAATGCGACACCCTCCATGTAGTCTCCTTACAATTATCACAAAGATAATAAATCATCTGAAGATCTCGAGATCTGCCCGGAAACCCGTTAATAAGGGGAAACAATAGTCTCTGTCATAAGTCAGCATAAAAAGGGCAGTCAAGAAAGATATGAGTTAGAGACTTGACCTGCTTCAGGGGGCATCGACAATAGCGCTCTGCCAGAGAAACCCCTTGATATCTCCCTGAGGTAAGGGAGGAAGGGAAGTAATTCACCTGGTCCAAAAAAAGGAGCCTTCTCTTTAGCGTAGGAATCCCATAATCCAAATACCCCCTTGGCTGTCCGGACTCAGAAAACAAAAACTTTGATCTTGGCCATATGGGTGGGTGGGCAGGCAGACAGGCAGCGTGGCATGAGCATGGGAAGACAGACTGAGGCAGGGTTTGATCTTGGCCACCTGGGCGGGCGGGCAGACAGGCAGCGTGGCATGAGCAGAAGGCAGACTGAGGCAGGGTTTGACCTTGGCCACCTAGGAAGGCGGGCAGACAGGCAGCGTGGCATGAGAAGCAGTAGGGAAGGGAAGCTGGGACCTTGGCAGGGCACTCAGATAGGCTGGTGAAGACTGTGCAGCATGCGCACGCGAGAGCCAGTCAGATAGGTGGGCAGAGATCGTCTAGTCAGAGGTTTGTTGACAGGCTTACAGCTTCCCAAGGCCACCCTGCATCATTAGGTCAGTCAGATACGCTGGCTGAGGCTGTCTAGTGAGAGAGAGAGAGGGTGGGTGCAAGGTGGGCACCGGGTATTGGGAGGGAGGGAGCACCGCAGCAGCAGTAGCAGCCCAGAATGAAGAGGAGCCCCATCCCCAGACTTCCCCTGGCATGGGATGGCCTGTCCCCCTGCACCTACAATCCATGTCCAGGACACACTCAGGGAATCTCAGCAGCAGAAGGTTCACCTTTAGGAAGAGCAACTGCTACATCAACTTGACCCCCAGTCCCTCACCATGGAGAACACCCGTTCGCTGGGGACATGAATTGGTGGGCAGGACAAGAGACCCTTGGCCACTTTTGACAGGGCCGGCCACATGTTGGCCGCCGCTGCTGCTTCGTCCCCGCAGGATACCTGCGGGGACAAGAAGAACGAAAAACCTGTGAGTTGGGGGCAGGGGGGGGAACGCAGAGGGCAGCCACGTGGGCTGTCCTGTCCCCTCCCCCCCCACCCGGAAGTAGCAGGGGCTAAAAGCCCAGAGGCAGCGGCTGGAGCTGCAGGCTGCGGCCGCAGGCTCGCGGCCGAAGGGCCGCGGCCAAAGGGCGCGGCACTTCGGGGGCACTTCTGGGGGACTGCAGGGGGGCAGGGGGGTTTTTGTGTTTTATATTGGGCAGGCTTTTTATTTTTCAGGGCTAGGGTGGTAGGGTGGGGGTACTGTTACGGGGGGTAATGTGGGGGGTGGACCCAGGGACTCCCCCTGGTGAGAGCAGGGGGAGGACCGGGAGGGTT
>QEPC01012435.1:1967707-1994501 GCA_003113815.1 Sphenodon punctatus
GTTTTATTGATATATTTTATATTTGTTTTAAATGTTTTTATACTGTTTTTATTGTTGTTAACCGCCCCGAGCTGCATGGCAGGATGGGGCGGTATAGAAATCTAGAAAATAAATAAATAAATAAATAAATAAATGTTGGTCTTGCCGGCCCAGTAGACCAAGCGATTGCTGCTGGGTTCGATGCACGGCTCCTCCTCCAGGTAGCTCTCCACTGCTGCTGAGGCGCAGTTGTACTCCCTCATGTAACTGCCTGGGCACCACCTCCACCACTGCCCTCAGCCACGCTGCCTGCCCAGCTGTGCACGAGCCCATGATCGCCAGAGTGCCCTGCACATAAGAGCTACTGCTGCTTGCAATAGGAGTGCTGCTGCTGCTCAGCTGGCTGCTGGTGCTGCTACTGCTAGGGCTGGGGGCAGGGATAGACCCCGCCGACTGAAAAGGCTGGCTACTTCCACTCCCACCATCCCCAGGGGTGTCCTGCTGCTGCTGCCATGCACTCTCAAGAGCCTGGTGTATCTGCCGGACCCTCTCCACCAGGTCACCCTTCCAGTACCCATAGAGTGCTGTCTGCCATGCCACTCTGCCCTTGACCCTGGGGTCCAGCATGGTTGCCAAAACGTATTCCTCCCATTGCAGGAGCTCATCTAACCAGACCTTCAGCTGCCGCACCAGGGCAACCACCTCATCCACCAACTTCCTGCCCTGAGGACCACAATCCCGCCCCTGGAGAATCTCCTCCAGCCTCCTGAGGAGACTCTGCACCAGAGGGGTCACCTGGCTGATGGTGGCCATGGAGGAGCTGATGGTTTCCTTCAAGACTGGGAACGGTCTCAGAACAAAGACAGTGTGAGCCAGGATCTCCCATTCCACCCCATAGTACCCTGGAGGTGCCCCACTGTCCGTCACCAGTTGAACCTGATGCAAGGCAGCTTTCTGCTCAAGAAGCTGCTCGAGCATCAGGAACGTGGAAGAATTCCACCGTGTGGACACATCCTGCACCAGCTGGTGCACTGGGGAGCCTTGTTCGGCCTGCTTCGCCTGGAGGAGGTCGCTGCCCTTCACGCTCCAGTTAAAGAAACCGGCCAGCTTCCTCCCCTGCTCGATCAGGGAGCTAAGGGTGCCTGCCCCAATCCCCTTCTCCCCCAAGCCCAGAGCATCCCTAACGGGATGCTGGTGAAGCCCCCCTCACGGACTGTCCTCAGTATGTTGGCTGCATTGTCCATCACCACATACCCCTTGGTGAAGGACCCTGGCATGACCCACTCCCTCACCATGGTGGTCAGGGCTGACTCTATGTTTTGAGTGGTGCGGGGGGCCATCCATGGCTTCTTCTTGAAGCAGGGCCCACCTATACCCTGCTTTGGAACACCTCCTACCTCTGCCAAATGCTGCCTCCGGGTCCTGTCACCAATGTGCCGTCACTGCCAGGTAGGCGTGCTGTGCTTTCCTGCTCGACCACAGGTGTGTGGTGAAGTGGACGGTGGCACCCCAAGCCCTTGCCAGCTGCTCCCTCACTCGCTCCTTTAAAGCCCGGTACAAGGCTGGCACCACCTGCTGACTCAGGGTGGTGTGAGAGGGCAGCTTAAACTGGGGGGGGGGTCAGGAAGTCAATGAGGCACCTAAACCCCATGTCCTCAACCACCAAAAAGGGCTGCCCATCCAGCGCTATCATTTCCCCCAACATGCGCGTGGCTTTCAGTTGAAAGCCACGCCACTCTCCATGTCCTGCAGCTGCCAATGGACTTGGCAGCTGCCCCCACCCCAGCTCCTCCATTGTGCACTGATGCTGCTGCTGCTGCTCCCCCCTAGCAGCGATACCACTTCTGCTGCTAGAGGCAGCTGTTAGAGCAGGACGCTTGCCCGCTGATGGACGACTGGCCGCTGCAGTTGGGAACTCACTGGAATCCACTGCCCCTGCCTGCCCTCTTAACAGCACAGCGCTGTGGCATCCTTTCACATGCCTCACCATGGCAGTTGTGCCAAGGTTGGTGAGCACCTGCCCACGCTTCACCACCTTCTGGCACAAAGTGCACAGCACCTCCCTGGGATCATCCTCCCGCACCAACTTAAAATGCGCTCAGACGGAAGATTTTTTGCCCCCTCCTGCCTTCTGGCCTGCATCAGGTGATGTACCGCTGACAGCGCTGCTGGGAGGGGAAGAACCTGATGGCGACACAGCTCTTGGAGGGACAGCCATCGCCTCAGCACCAGACATCTCCTCCACAGGACTACTGTCTGTCTCGCTGTCCCCAATCAGAGTGATGTCCTGTGAAGGGGAATACTGGGACCCTGAGGCTGATCGACTGTCCACCATGCTGCTGCCACTCTCCCTGTGCCCCCTATAGCTGCTGCTGATGTGCTGCTGCTCTTCTCTCTGCTGCCATTGCCTGGGGATCGGGTCCTGCCTCTAACAGCCGGGCAGCCCTGGACTGCTGAGGATCACCTCAATAATGGGGGTCAGGGATGTTGGTGGCCCTGGAGGAACATCTGACCCTGATGCACCTGCACCTGCTCCTGCAGCCACAGCAGAGACAGCTGCAGCCTCCTGGACTGCTGGCCTTCCAGTGCCCTGCGTGGCAGTGAATGATGCTGGCAGGAGGTGATGCCGAACCACACCCCTAGTGCCACTGCTGGGAGCCTCTGAAGCCTGACTGCCAAAATCAGGCCTTTGCAGTTTATGGCATGGTGATGGGCTCAGGCTGCTGCTGATGCCTGCTGGCACTCTGCTGGCATGGTCCCTGCCACCTCTGCCATGTGCCCCATTGCCCACCTTACTGGCAGCAGACCAGCCTCTCCTGCTTCCCTTCTCCATTTCTCACAACCAAATAATGCACAGGAAGATTTTATATATTTTTTAAAAAATTATTTATTCAAATTTGTAATCTAATATTATATATATCTACACTAACTCTAACTGCTATCAATTATTCTAAAACCTATGGAACTAAATGAAATATTATCTAATATCTACAAAGGCCTATTCCTACAAACACACTATAAAATATTAAAACTGAATCCTACACACTATCTCTATCTATCTCTATAACTAAGATACACACACACACACACACACACACACACACACACACATATGGGGGGGTGTGGGGACACAGACAGCTCACAACAAACAACACAGGGAGGGGTTCAAAACTGAAACGAAACTTAAATCAATCTCTAATCCTACTCTAAATAAATCCAAAAACAGGGGAAGGGAATCAGAGATGGAATATATACAGGGAGGAGGGAAGGATTCAATGGAGGGTAGGGAGAAAGAACACAGGGAGGGGTAAAAAATAAAAATAACCCCTAAATTTATCCAATCTAACCTAAATAAATGAAACTAGGGAGGTAAATGTGTGGAATTGGGTGAAACAGGAGGAGGAAGGCAATGGATTGGGAGGAACACAAACTGCTGGGAGAGGGAGACTTCTGAAAACGCCTGCTGACACGATCAGTAGCTAGCTCAAAAGGAGTTGGAAAGGGAGAGGACAATGTCTTTTTTTACTTGCTGTGCCTGCCATACCACAAGCCCCATTGGCTCTGTACAGCCTAGTCCGTGACCAATCACGAACTGCCAAGCCAGTGGTCTGAGGAAAAGAGGGATGGTGATTGGGCAGGCTGGCTGCTATTCCAAGCCTCTCCATCCCTTGCGCCAGGAAGTCTGCTCCTCAGCTGCCCCCCCCGGGCCTTCCAGCCCTGTTTTTCCCACCTGAACTCATCTGAACGCGGCCGAACTGTTCGGGGCTTCGGGTGTTCGGTTCGGCCATTTGGTTTGGCCCTCTGAACGGGCTGAGTTTGGGCAGAACACCAAACGTCCTCACCGTGTTTGCACATCCCTACAATCATGCCACTCAGTTTCCATAGACCCCCCCCCGCTGCGCTTCTTTAAAAACACCCTTTGACTGCTGCTGCACACTGAGCCAATGTCTCCAAGGAACTATCCACAGTGACTTGAAGATCCTTCTCCTGAGTGGTTACGCCCAGATCAGAGCCAAGTATAATGTATGTAAAGTGAGGATTACTTTTCCCTTGCACTTATCAACATTGAATTTCATTTTACATTTCATTCCCATTCACCTAGTGGTGTGAGATTCTTCTCTACTTCCTCAGTCTTCCTGGGTCTTAACTATGTTGAACAGTTTGGTATCATCTGGAAATTTAGCCACCTCACTTTTTACTAGGGGTGTGCGAACACCGGGGGTTCAGTGTTTGGCCCATTCGGGGTTTGGCCCCCCCCAAACCATTCGCATTCCTGCTGTTCGGCCCAAACCTGTTCAGGGGGCTGAACCTGTTTGGGCAGGGGCGGGGGACAGAGGGGAACACGGTTTTCCCTCCCCTCTCCAGGCTGCGTGGGTGGAAGAGGCGCTGGGGCTCTCCTCCCCCCCCTGCCCAGCCTCGTAAATTTTTATTTTTTTAAAAAAAAACCACCCCAGGGATCACCCTACCTGTAAGGCCTAGTAGAGACCTGAAGTGCTCTGTAGTTCCGCCAGACCCCCTGCCGCCTCCACCAGACCTGGGATCGGAGCCCCGGCACCACCAGGTAGGTCAGGCTCTGGCCCCAGGTCCAGTGGTGGCAGTGGTAGCGGCGGTGTGTCCAGATCCAGTGGTGCTCCGGCGTGCTTCAGGCCTCTACTAGGCCTTATGGGTCACATGATGGGTCACATGTCCCGGAAGGCCTAGTAGAGGCCTGAAGTGCTCTGGACTGCTGCTGGACCCGCTGCTGCCACTGCTGCCACTGCCAGACCCGGGACCGGAGCCCTGGCACCACCAGGTAGGGTGATCCCTGGGGTGGGGGTTTAAAATATATATATATATTTTTACGAGGCTGGTCAGGGTGGGGGAGGTGAGCCCCGGCGCCCCTTCCACCCATGCAACCAGGAGGGGGGAGGAAAAACCGGGTTCCGCCCTGCCTCCTGCCCCTGCCCGAATGGGTTTGGAACCCGAACTTTGTTTGACCGGTTCGGGCAGGGGGAAGTTTGGGTTCGGGGTGTTCGCGAACAGGCCGAACACCCCGAGTTCGGACTGAACCCCGAACTCCCAAACCGCATTCGAACATCCCTACTTTTTACCCCCCTTTCCAGATCATTAATGAAGACATTAAACAAAACAATACTGGTCCCAGTACTGACTCCTTAGGCACCCCACTGCTTACCTCTCTCCAACTTGAAAAATGAGCTTTTATTCCTACCCTTTCCCCCCTGTATTTTAACCAGCTCCCAATAAAAGGTGTCCTGATCTGCTTTGTCTCCATTCCTTCAGAGCTGTGTGTTGTAGACAGCACCCACAGAAATGACCAAGAGATGGGATACCAGCCCTTCCATAGACTGTCCTATAGCTCTATGCTGAATATGGTATATGTAAGAGTGCAAATTGGTGTCAATGCGGTAAACATGACAATCCTTTTTTCAAGTGAAATCCTTTCGCATTTTATCCTACCTGTTGTATGTCTCCTCTCTTGTTACACATGCCCCATTAAGAATCAGAGACTGTTTAAAAAACTTTAGTCACTATAGCATTTTGCCATTCATTCTAAGTAATAAAATTAACTATAATAATTTTGACAAAAAACTGTAACAGAAGCACCCCAACTGCCTCCTGTTTGAAGTCCTAAATTTACTGGTGGCCCTAAATTGCGGCAGAGAGCATCCCTTTTGAAAAAGGTTGCAATACAGCCTTTAAGGTTGGCTAATTGTTCTGACTTAGGAGCATCCAGAGACTCTGAAAGAACTAATACATAGATGGAATAGTGTGCAAATGTCAAGAAAGGTAAGTACAGATTTTCGGTACATCATGTGTGCATGTAATTATACGATGCACTTCCCCATCTCTGATGGCCAATAACATGTATTAATGAAAGATGGTACTTATTATAGGACTGTGTCTTCCTTATTATAGGAAAAGATCTATGAAGGTATGAAGACTGTCCACCGGCATGTAAAAATGAGAAACCAATAGTTCAAATCAGAGCGTAATGAAAATGAGCAAACTTGTTAAATCCAGATGCTTCAATCTGAAGAAAAAACCCAACAACAAGCTGGAGAGTGAGCACTTATTGATCAAGCACCCATTTTTCACAATTTGCAGTATTTTGTTTGGATTTGTTCATTGTTTCATTTATTTCATTCCTTTACATTTGTTTTCATCAAGAACAATAGCAATTGGTATACATCACCAATCTCCATTGTTCCTGGCGACGACAAACGGAAATGAACAAAATATACAAAAAAGCAAAATGAATAAAAAATAAGAAAACAAAAACAAATGAAATACTCTAAATTGTGAAAACTGGGTGGTTGATGCTGTTTAGGTCAAGTGGGCACTGATGGATATTGGGGGTGGCGGGAAAGTGAGAAATTTATTTCTACCTGGTCTAGTTCAAATCAGTTTGTAGTACATGGATGGGCAAGGGACTCTTATACTGGAGTATGGTGGCAAGGGCTTTTAGCAAATTAAAGTAGAGAGTGATCTTTCTTGACCTACAGCTGGCAGCCACGATAGGAAAAAAAGGGCACAAAATTACAGTTTGCCCTGTGGCTTAAGTTGGCTAGGAGTGAAGAGAGCACTAAAACTTAATAATTTTAGTGCATTTTTGTCATTGGACATTGCAAATAATAATACAGATGTAGCACTTGCAATAACAGATAAGGTGGAGTTGAAAGATCAATATAGTTCTTGGATTAGATGTTTAGGCGAGTAATGTGATGGACATGGCTACAGTACAACATGAGCAACAGAGCACAGATCTGATTGTCATGAGGATTGGATCAGCAAGTATTTAGGAATCTCAAATCCTATATCAATTCTATAGAAGCGGCAGAGCACCATGTGTGTAATTCTGGTGATAATGTGGATAATGATTTTGTCAAGCGAAGTACAAAATACTGGCTAGGTATAAATGAGTTATCAAGGCTATGTGAATAATGTTGGAGTGATAAGCTGTAAATCAAAGTGCAATCATCAATCCATCTGTAGAGGGAGACCCAACACAGTTCAGTAGTAACCTTCTAGTTGGTATGTGGAAAATAACAAGCCTGCCAAGTTAAAGCAAGGATTTGCCTTGGATAAATACAGTCTGTTAGAACTTGGGCAGCTTGCATAGTAAAACCAATTGACAGATTTGTTTGTGACATGAATAATATCTCGGTTCAGTGTTTTAGAAAAACTGTCAGTCCTTTCTCTGTGACTGCAGGTCAGCGTGATGATAATACTTGTTGCAAACAATGTAGTGTAATTGCAACAAATATCTGTTAATCAAGCAACAAGGAAATAGATACACATACGATTAGAGGTGGAAGAGATGGGCTTTAAAAAGATAGTGTTGTCGCACAGTTGGAATGAATGTAGTTGAACTAGTCTCTTTTTTGATTTCACACCATCTAACATTGTGATTGACAAACATTTTCATTCCATGAACAATTTGTTTCTTAAATTGGTCATTTCCCCTTCCAGCATCCCCATCTCTTAGAGCTTATGAGTTTGCTTGTTTCATTCTGTGGGTCACCAGGAATGACTCCATGGGCCGCAACTGGAGAACTACTGTGTAAACTAGTCAGATTGGGCAAGAAAAATTGTCTGCGAGAACAGGGATTGTGTTATGATTAAGGCAACAGATTCGTACTTAGATTGCTCGGCGTAGGAAGGAGATCTGACAGTGGGTAAATCAACTTGTGCCCGAGTTTCCTACCTGTCAAATGGAGAGGACAATGATACTTCCTTTCTTCCACCCTTTGCCTGTCTTGCTTATTTTAATTATAAACTCTTAATGGCAGAGATTGTCTCTAAATGCTGGCAATCCCTGCAATTTGGACCTCTGTGATCTGCATCCTTTTCTGTTCTGGACATGCCCCAGTGTCTGGAGAACATAAAGTATATCTGGAATAGAGAAGAGTTCCTGAACAGGGATGGCTGCAGTCAGTGCTCCAGAGTTGGTTGGATGTTCTATATTCTTGGTACTCATCAGCTTTTCATATCTGGACACCTCATATAGCTGAACAAATAACTTGTTGAGGGAAAATAGGTTCCCAATCTCAGCGAAAAACCTCTCCCACCTCAAGGACAAAGTCCCATAGGTGGTCTGGCAAGAAAAAACAGGGCTGGGGGGTAGGTGGGGGTGGGTGGGAAGAAATATGAATGGTATTTAAAAAAAAATTAAATATCAAAAGAAATAGTCGGGACAAGCCCATGAACATATATTATAGAAACATACAATATAAGAGGGTTATGGTCCAAGAATTGAGACCAAATTCAAACAATGATTAGTACAGCTAACAGTGTGATAAACCACACACATAAAAATACAAATAAAAAACGCAAACGTGTTTTGGGGCACAGCCCCTTTCTCAACGGGATATTATGAACAATCTTATTGAACATCTAAGGTGCCACTGAAGAGACTAAGCCTCAAAAGGCTTGAAAATCTTAAAAGCTCTTTATACTCAAGCACCAATATTGATCTTCAATCTCACTATAGCTGTTAACCAGCTTCTCATTATCATTCCATACTGTTTGAAGCTGAAATATAGAAACCATAAAAGCAAGGCCATAGGACACAATGCCATTGCCTGTACAGCAGAATTAACTCCTATTGGAGCTAGTCTTCCATCTTCTGCACTGGAACAAGTCCCACCTCCTCTCTACATCCTTGTGTCCAGAAATATGACTGAGAACCCCATCAAACTTAAATCCAGCTGTTGGCAGGTTTTACAAAACACAAGAAATGCGTGACTTGGGGAAACGCACAACAAACCATAATGGAATGATCCATTTCCTGCTAATCACTCCCAGTTCCTTGCATCGAGGGGGCCCATCCCCTGAACAACTCAACTACTTATATAACTCAAATAAAAATAGCCTGAAGAAGAGAAGACTGAGGGGAGACATGATAGCCGTCTTCAAATATCAGAAGGGATGTCACACAGGAGATGGAGCAGATTTGTTCTCTGTTGCTCCTGAGGGCAAGACTAGAACCAATGGGCTCAAATTACAAGAAAGCAGATTTTGGGTAAACACTAGGAAGAACTTCCTAATGGTAAGAGTTGTTTGAAGTGGAACAGACTGCCTAGGAAGGTGGTTATCTCTCCTTTGCTGGAGGTTTTCAAACAGAGGCTGGACGGCCGTTTGTCCATGATGCTGTGGCTGTGGATTTCCTGCATTGAGCAGGGGGTTAGACTAGATGACCTTTGATGTCACTTTCAACTCTGATTCGATGAGGGTTTCCACCTCTTAGTTTGACCTTGGGTGTTTTCAGACGTGACGGGGCCTATTGGCCCCGTCATGAAAACAATAAATTCATCCCCTGCCGGGCTGACCCCGTCACACCCTAACAGACGTGCCGGGGGATCCCGGTGGGGAATCGGGGAGGGAGCGGGGCCGCGCGGCACAACGTGCGGCTGCACGGCCCCGCCCCCTCCAAGCTCCTCGCCGCCCGCCCTCTGGGGAGACGGGCGGCCGCCGCGGCCAATGCGGCCGCAGCGCTCGCCCGATTTGGCCACGGGCCTGAATCCCTGTTGGGATTCCGGGCTGTGTCCTCCTTCCAGAAGTGATGGCGGGGTTCATCATGGCGGGGAATCGCCTTCGCCACACGACCGCCACCGGCCCCGCCGCTTCGGCCGCTCGTGTGATGAAAGTGATTCCCCGCCGTGGTAACATCTGGGGGGGAACATCCCCCCAACAGACGTTACGTGATTGCAGCCACCACAGGGAATTGACTGTGGTCGACTGTGATCTCGTAACGTCTGAAAATACCCCCTGAGACTCCCATAGGCCAAAATGAGTCAAACTGAAAGAAGCGGTGACCATATGACTATTTATGGGCACATGCTCTAAGAACATAGCCAATCCTTTTCTGAATGCATTTCTTCCATTGGTATTTACAATATCCCCTGTCAGCGAATTCCACAGGTGAGTTGTGTGTTGAGTCAAAATATACTTTCTTTGTTCATTTTTTTAAAATCCTGCCAGTTAATTTCATTGGGTGCCCCCAAGTTCTAATATTTTAAGTAATTTTATTTTAAGCTGATTTATTTACCTTATTTACTTGCTCTTCTGTAACTATCTGCGTTATGCATAGTTTAGAATTGCAGTAGATTTGAAGATGAACCTTCCTGCTGAACTAGGCAGCTCAGCACCTACCTATGAACTAAGGTCCTGTAGGCTTGCTCAGGTAGTTGTAAATTTCACCTTTTCTGAGATCATCTGCTCTGCCCTCTATCTCCCTGTCAAACAAACTGTAAACACGAACTTACAAGATGCTGAGTGCTGCCAGGTTTTCTTCCTAGGAGGCATTCTGCAAGATCAGATTTCTAAAAGGGAAGTGAAAATCTTTCCTGGTCTCTTGGAAAATTTCTGAAGTAGGAACCCCTTCAGATTCTAAGGCACAGTAATGAATACTTTGTGTCTCTGGCGAACGTTCTCTACAACGTCCTCCACCCCCCGTGACTTGTATGAGTGCCTATATTTCAGACCTACATATGCTAATCATGCAAATAGTCCATGCAAACATTTTTCAGTTGTCTAACATCAAAGCAGGGCTGAGAAAACACTGTTTTATACATCAAGTGTGGAAAATTAAATCAGATGCAGGTAGAATATTCCCTAAACCACTGGTGGGGCACCTTTTCCCTCCCAGGGGCCACTAACCATGCCCCTTCCCCCAAATTCTATGGGGTCCTTGGAACTTATTCCAAGGACCCCATAGAATTTGGGGGAAGGGGCACGGTTAGGAAGTGGAGAATTCAGATCATGAATCTATGCCATGGATCTGTGCCCTGTCCTTATGTGCAGGCCTTCATCTCTTCTCACTTGCCCTGAGCTCAACTTTTTAGTGCTTGGGCATAGGAACTGAGTCAAGAACTGGATTCAATTGGCATCAGGCCTGAGATTCCCCACCCTTAAACTCTCCTATCCCCTAAACTAAACTAGAACTGAACCCTTGACATTCAGCCCTCGTTTTCAATGTTCTACCACCGTACGTACAGACGCAACTGTTGTTGATCTCTTTTTCATTCAGCCCCTAGAAAACAGGACTTCACAGATTGTTAGGTTTCTATAACAACATTAAAAGTATGGTTGGGTAGCTAAAGTTTGGGTCTATTGTGCTAGAGACCTGCATTCTGTTCCTCACTGTGTCTTCATGTAACATCTATGGTAGTTTATTTGTAAATGAGGTAGCAGCTCTAAGTTCTTTTAAGAACAGGACCTTGGCAGAAAGTAAAAAGAGAGCAAGGTGTATACTAAAAAAGGCCAGGGAGTAGAGGTGAGATTCAAAGTCAAACTTGTGACTTCTGTACTCAGAGAATTGTCCCAGTTACAGGATCTGGCTATCTTATGATAGAAGCAGTGTATGGCTCATCAAAATGGAAACACACTCATGCACACTAGTAGGAACAGTGTACTGGGCCTCAGACCTCAAGGCTTATGGTATCTTTTCTCATACAGAGAGCTAGGGATGGGAATTTCAGTTTCAGATAAAACCGAAAGTACCCAAAAATAACCATTTTGGATTAATCCGAAATTTCTGTTCTTTTTCGGTTTCGGTACTATTGGATCTTTTGCATTGATTTTTGTACCGGATTTTTAACATTGCAGTTTGTCCCCCATTGAAAAACTGCAATGTTAAAAATCCAGTACAAAAATTAATGCAAAAGATCCAATAGTACCGAAACCGAAAAAGAACCGAAATACATGAGAACCGAAACGAAATTGACTGAAAGCAAAATTTTCCCCAGAGTTCCATCCCTATGGAGATCCTTTCTGGCTGTAGTGGCATTCATACCACCCTGGCAGCACAGTGACTCCAACAAACTAAAGAAAAGCAAAAAAAGAAACCTGATGTTCTGTTCACTGAAATATTAGTAGTTTGCTGCAAATAGTCTTGAACAGGCAATCTGTTCCCTTCAAAAAGGGGAAGATTGGTAAAAGCAAATAAATACATTCTAAAAATAGACTTTTCTTTTCAAAATTTGTTTGGTATTTTCAACCCCCCTTCCATTTATGGGGGTTTTTTTGGTATGGAAAAAAAGCTTTCAGTTGCCTTGCAGGGGAGCACATTGAGAAAATTACCGACTAGGAACTATAATTACATTAGAAGAGCACCAAATAGGCCTGTTTCACATTATTTGGACAGTTTGATTACTCTTGCTCATGATTTGAGAATGTGATAATCTAAGTGTTGCTTTAACTTGAGTGCTCAATCAGCCTCCACAGTGACTTATACAAATAAATGAAATGCCAAGTTGAGAAGTTCCAGTTTTAGAATGCCTGACGCACCCTGTCGCTGCCTTTTGTTAGAGAAACTTTGTAAACCACCTTGTCCACTAATGTATACTCTTGCAACTCCAAAGAAGGTTTTGCTGTTTCTAAGTGTTAAACCTAGATCGCTTTCCAAACTGAAACAAGAAAATTTTCAATAAAAATGGACTCCATATAACCCTGAACACAAACACCTGCAGCTCTGCTTACTTATATTCAACATTTTTTCCACAAGTAATGTAATCTTTACTTAAAGGGCCCTTTGACCTTTTTCTTCCTAGGGGAAACATGAGCTTGAGTCAGGGTAGTGAAACAAATGGATGCCTGCTAGGAGTGTAATTCTCCAGCTCTTTAGTTCCAGCAGCAGTCATTTTTACTGGCACAATCCCATTGGAGTGAATGGGACTCCTACTGGTAGTAAGGTCTAGCGCCGGCACTAAACAGGCAGAGGATGAGGTTGTAACAGTTACAATGAAACACGAGACTAGGAAAATGTTATTCTGCAGTTAAAATATATGAACAAGACGAAAGTGCTTGAAAGCAAGCCAGGCAGTTGTGGCGATTTATGGCGGAGGAGGCGAGATGCATCTTTTTGAGAAAGATAGCTCAATAATCATAATGGAGTAATGCAATGAAATATGGGTTATCATAACCATAGGGTAAATCTACATACCATAAAGAAGAAGGAGAATTTTATTATTCATCTATCATTATGAAAAGGTTTCACGTTGGCTGTAAAAAAAATGTTCATTTCAATACCCAAATGTACTTGGTTTCCCGGTGTCAGATTTCTACACTTCCTGACTTCCATAATGGAATGAAGTCCTGGACTACATCCAAAGGCTAATAGAATCAGTCTGATTCTTGTTTATCATTCATGAGTACAGATTTCGAACTCCTTTTGAACATTTTCAAGTGAGAAACAGTTGTCAAAAGAGACCCGGAGCTAAGCCTGTCTCTAGTATATTTAGTTTGCATGACAAGTAGAATTCCTCATTTTTTTTTGTCTACCAAGCCAACAAGATAGACAAGACTTCTTTTTAACTAGATTTAGTTTTATTTCACTTGGAGGTGAAGAGAAGGGCGACGCTTAGCTTATTCAGTTTTCCCCCCTCTGAAAGAGATTTTATACTGGCAGACATTGAATTCCAACTGAGGGACGGCCCTATTTGTGTCTGAACTCCTTTAGTGCCTTTTGTACAATGAAAAAAATATGGCATAATTCCAGGAGTCGCTGAAACACCAAGAAAGTCATTGAAATGAGGCCCTCGCAGTCTACCTATTGAAGCTTCAGACTAACAATATTGGATAAATAACCAGAAAAGCTGTATAAGCGCTTGAGTTTAATGTGCACTTGACCTCTTTGTCTCCAGAAATGAAATATATTGAGTTTGGATTTCTATGCCTCACACTAGCTTCCATGTAATTAGAGAGACCTCACTTTGGCTTCTCAAACTTCAGTAGTGCAATAACAGATTAGGAGATGAGTTTCTCCCTAGGCTGCATTGGATAAATGGTGGGTGGTGGCCAGATATTTTCAAGGCCAAAGAACACTGCTGGCAGGCTAACAAATCAGCAATACTTCTATTTTACTAGATGGGAAGAATGGTGAAGCATTTACATGAAAGTTTTAGTTTTTGACTTAGTCTTGTGTTATCACTAACTTCATTCAGTAAAAAAAAAAGAAAAAGAAGTGCACTATCTTCTATCCATTAAAGTCAGTGGCTCAGCTCCCATTGATTGAATGAATATATCATTCATTGCTAAGCCAGCAGAGATAAAGAGGAGGAGGAGGAGGAAGGGATCCATTTTGTTTCTTTCGTACTGAGGAATCCGGAAGGAACAATGTAGAAGGATGTGCAGGACTGGGGAGAATGTACAATGCGAATGGAACGTTCAGATCATTTGAGAGGGCTTCAAACAAGAAGTTCTTCTGTATCAATAAATAGCTCTCCTTTCTCCCAGGAGAGAGAACTCCAGTTAAGTGGAAGAAAATGCAAGAGGCCAAGGAACGGGTTTCCCCGCACATCACTACTTAATAATAATAATACTAATAGTTTATTTTCAGCACTGGCAGACGCCTTGGCCCAAAGTAAGACTCAAAAAGAGAAACATAAAAGAATGCATATACAACATAATATCATACACTTCAAATAAGACTACTTACTCTAAAAAGTGATTCTAATTGAGATCAGCTCTTACAAATATCCCAGGCCATTTTAGCCAAATTACAAATAATATCAGGGACTTTAGCCGTAGTAAAAAATACCAAGAGCTGTTGAGGAGTAAAATAAAATCTAGGGGCAATCCATGAAGCTAAATAAATCTCTCTTAAGTGCTCAGTAAGCGGGCACAGAAAAAGAATGTGGAGGAGATCCTCAATCTGCCCTAATTTACAAGAGCACATCACTACTTGTGGCAGAGTAGAGCCACAGATAAGAGGGCTAGGAACCCTTTAAGGCAGCTTGCACCAGCACTGGGGGTTGCGTGAGCAGAGCTGCAGGCACTGGAACAGTGGGAGGACCGTGCCTAATTAGAAGACAGTTGAGTGAGGGCATTGCACTAGTCAGCTCTGAAGACAAGCCTGAGGGTAGTAGCTCAGTGTTAGAGAGGATTGGAAGGGAGAAAGATCTGAGAGTCAATTCTCCCTTGAGGATGTAACAACCTAGGGAAGGGCTGTAAAGGCCCCAAGGAAGTAATCAGAGCTGGGGAGCCCTGACCTAGAGACTGTCAGGCGGGGGGTGGGGGCAGGAATATAGGGGAAACACCACTCTTTGACCCCAAGATCCACCACCCTCTCCCTCTGAACCCAAAGGGACCTCCCCGGAACTTAAAGACCCTCAGGATCGTGTTTGGGCGTTCTCTCCGGAACGAAGAGCAACCCAGATCATCATAGGGTGGAGAGAGGGTATCTCTTTGGGAAGGGAGGGGGAAAGGGGGGTCCACTCCGTACTCGGTACTCACACACTCCCACTCCTTTCACTGAGGATGTCCCGGGGTATGTGTGATGGTAACCAATCCAAGCTGGGAGTGACAAACAGCTGCTGTGAAGGGAACAAGGGGTCGGGGAGGGGGAAGCACGCACAAACCAGCTCTCACTCTCACCACTGTGCAGTAACCTGCGGGGGAACGGAAGTCACACACCCGCACTTGCAGTCACAATGCACCCACGCCCCACCCCACACCCACCCACCCACACCCACCCACACACACAGAGTCTAATCGCTTTCTCAATTGCCTCTGCAATCTCCTTGAACACACTGCTCCCAGGGGTCAGCCTCTCACAATGATTACCGGCAGGGAATAGCACCCCTGCCGACTGCTTTATCCTGTTCCCCCATCCCTCCCAGCTTCTGCCCGTTCCCTGATTGTCCTGGAGCTGCCCCTGTTGTTCTCACAGCGAGGCGGCTTCCTAGCCCTACAAGCCTGCGCCGACACAGCCGTGCGCTGCGTCGTAGCTGGGTCCTGGGTTGCCTAGCAACCCGCGGCGTGTGTGCTGTGTGCAGCGCGTCCCCTTGCACTGCTGAACTCTTCCCCCTGCGGCCCATCCAGTGGCGGCTCCATGCTCCGGCCCCCCCCAGTGCCCCGATGCATGCTTTGCCCGCCAGGGGTGCTGACAGAGACAGAGGGAGCTGCAGGGAGCTGCAGTGAGGCAAACGGGTTGCTTGCCTGTACCACTGGAAGGCTGGAAGCCTGCTGAAAGCAGACAGGTAGTAGACAGGGGATGCTTGAGCTGAGGGACAACCTATTCAAGATCCTATGAGGACTCTGGTCACCACAGATGCGAGCTTGCTGGGGTGGGGATCCCACTTCGAAGGGTCAACAGCCCAGGGCAAATGGAACAAGTCAGAGATGAGACACTACATCAACTGGTTTGCATTATTCACCATGCACCTCGCTCTTTGACAGTTCATCAACCACATCAAAGGTCGCCACATCCTTGTGCACACAGACAGTACAACGGCCATGGCATACGTCAACAAGCAAGGTGGGACAGATCGAAGCCTCTTCCTAAAGGCAGAGTCTCAGGCTCTCCTCCACTGGGCAGGGCTCAACCTACTGTCGTTGTCAGTAAGACACATGCAGGGTGAGAACAACAGGCAAGCAGACTGACTCAGCAGGCAGACTCTAGATCCCAGCGAGTGGTCCTTGAACATGGAAGTGTTTGAGGAAATAACGTACAGATGACCTAGATACTTTGGATTAGCTACTGGGAGTAGCTGGGAAGGGTAAGACCAGAGCGAGGTGGGGCTTTCCCAAGTCTGGGAGCATGAGTGGAACAGTGTTATTGAGAGGTCCAATGGTAGAGACTGACTAATAAAGAGATTGGAGAGCTAATACCCAATGGAGGTAGTAATTACTAGAACCTGATCCTGCATGACATGGGTTGTTTTTAGATGGGACCCTACCACACAGGTCCACCCATCCCCCACCCACCTGAGCACCCATCTGAAAGTCGTGTGGGGGTGTGTGCTCCCGTGGCCCATGCAGCCGCCACTCATGGACCACTCATGAAGCACTGGTGAAAAAGCCCGAGTGCTCCGTGCAGGGGCAGGCAGCATGGTGCATGGGGAAAGGTGCCCATGCATCTCCACTCCTATCAACTCAGTGGTCTATAGTTCAGAGGCACTGTGGGTGGGGAAAATGCCTTTGCAAGGCATGGGAACTGGCCGGGAGTGCTGGGGAGCCTAGATTCCTCAGCGTTTGGCTGGGAAATGTTGATATCAGAGGCCAGCCCAGCATGCTTCCCTCTCCCCCATGGCCCATGGTCCATGTGTACCCACCCAGGAACCCCTCTCCACTCACTCCATGTGCATGGACACTCCACAGCTATCCCACCCAGTGGACATGGACCCGGCCCCCAGTCGTGCTAGTTTAAAAACAGCCATAGGGTAAGAAAACATCACCCTGCTACACTACTACAGAAGATAGGTAAGTTTCAAGGCATATCAAGAAATTGGAAGCATCTAATCTGAGAGGAGATCAGACACTCTGTGAGATATTAATACGAGTTAGTATGTACGGCCTCTCGTCATCTTTCCCAAATTAACCAAGAGCATGCATATATTTTCCTACTAATTGAATGTTTAACTTGTTTGTCTAAGGCCATGGGTGAGTCAATAAGAGGTCAGCAGTTGATATTACTTGTTTCCTCCAGGGCCTCAAACCATCACTTGGTTTCATATATCCTCAGACCGGATTCATTCCAATATAATTTCATAGGCAGACAAAAGAGCGTATTTCATTATTAAGGCAAAGAGCAAGAGGAGGGTTAGGAAGTTGATGAGAATATACAAGCTCTTCCCTTTAGGGTAAAGGGGGGAAAAAAAATCAATATGTTGCAGTCTTGCTACTGTCATTAATTAGTGAATTTCATGGTATGAAAAAGATGTACATATTGGCTTTCTTTGTTTAGGAAAGAGTCTCTTCTAATAACATGTTTCGGCAGCTCACAGCTGGCATAAAGAATGGGAAGTTGTGATGGTTCAGGGCACTTTAAGGTAACTGAAAAGAGTTTGGACATCAGCAAAACATAGGATGCCAACAAACAGCACGGTAACCACACTGTGAATCTGTGTGTTGCACTCGCCCCCATGAGGTGAGTGCCAAACTTAATAAACTGCCTGTGGATGGAGGGGACCGGAGGGGAGGAAATGCCCCAAGGTACAGCGGGGAGGTGGAGGAGCCGGAGGTTGACACTTCCCTTCGCTCCCTTCCCCTGATACTTTAACAACTAAAGAAGCTGGGGCTCCCTCTTTCACAAACTGTTTGTAGTCTCTTCAAGGCAAAGAGGAGGGAAATTACTGGAGTGAGAGTGATCCCCAGAGCACAAAGCCAATCGGAGCTGATTTATCAATAGGAATGTCCAAACAGAATGCGGTTCAGATGTTCGGACGTTCGGTTGTTCAGTTCGAAACCCAAGTTCAGGTTCGGTTGTTCGGTTTGGTGGAGTTTGGTTCGACCGAACTTGGCTGAACAGTCAAAAATAGCGCTATCTATACCGATACTGAATTCAAAGATTTTTTTTCGGTATTGGTATCATTTGGCACTGAAACAACCCCTGGTCTCCACCCCTGGTGCCAGGAAGTCTGCTCTTCAGCTGCCTCCCCCTTCCAGTCACGTTTTTCCCGCCCAAAGTCATGTTTTTCCCACCCCCGAATTCATCCAAACTCACCTGAACATGACCGAACTGTTCGGCCGTTTTCGAGTTCGGTTTGGACGTTCGATTCGGACATTCGAACAGACCAAGTTTGGTCCAAACTCTGAACATCCGAACCGCGTTCGCACATCCCTATTTATCAATTCATTTCGCGTTTTCAAACAAGACACTCCGCACCCACTCTACATGTTACAGGGCACCCATAGGGCAAAGCTGTAGCCTTGAAATGTGTATAGAGGTTGGGTGGGTAGTGGGTGGAGACTGTCTTGTCTGAAAATGCCCATTGTCAGCTAAGGGTGCTTTTAGACAAGCACCTCCCCACCCACCTCCCACCCATTATACGAGTTTCAGGGCACCCATAGGGTGCCACTGCAGTCCTGTAACATGTATAGTGGGTGGATGGTGGGTAGGTAGTGGGTGGGGAGGTTCTTGTCTAAAAGCACCCTATGTGAGTCCCAATCCTGCTCTGTTACCCATTTCCTATCGCAGCAGCAGCAGCAGCAGCTATTTCCTGCCATTTCCCAGTCCCTGGACACACATCAACTCCTTCATAATCTGCTTGATAACATGCCAGCATGTGGCCTTGCATTAGCCCACGTCGTCCCACACGGTGGGCCCCACATTCTGTGAACCGTCGTAGACAATGGGTTAGTGTCAGTTGCATGGTAGCCATGTGTTGGATGATCCTGACCACCTAATAGATGACCAAGAAAACACCCACTCATAAAGGGTAACACCTTTAACATACTGAAGCCAGGTGAAGGACTTTGATTGAATTTGATAAACTTTGGATCAGACCCTTTGCTTATAGATTCCTTGCTATTACTGCCTGTCAACCCTGTCCTCTTAGGCTGGAAGCATTTGGAAGCAGAGTCTTTGTTTTCTTCTATATTTGATCCCCAACACAAGGGAAAATTGAGAAAGGTTCCTGGACCTCATTCTGAAATTCTGTATTGCCATTTGTGGGTAATTTTGCGGCCACGAATAAGTGCACAAGCAAATGCTCATATTTATGGCTGCTTTCAGATGCTACAAGGGAGGGGCGGGAACTTTTTCAGTCACCGTAGTGGCTCTTTAATTGTGAGGATTAGTGCCCGTCAGAATGCACTAATCCCCTTTTAGGAAGCGAGAACACCCATGCATGACCGGATCTCCAAATGTAGCCTTTACAAGGGCGGGTGTTCTTGCGTGCTAAAAGGGGATTAGTGCATTCTGATAGATGCTAATTCTCGCAATTAGAAAGCTGCGTTGGCAATTGCAAAAGTTCCTTGTAGTGACTGAAAGCAGCCTATATCTTGATCATCTGACTTGGTGGACCATAACTAACCCTGCTGTCACTCTGATCCAACAGGGTTTGAAACAGAAGTTCCCATGCTATGGTTTGGGAGCGTAAGGGGAGGGGGAATTTGGGGCAGGGCTGGGGGGGAGGAGAGTGTATCACAGTAAGACACCCAGTGTGTGGGATAGGTGTAACTTGTCCACCCTAGCCCCTCCAGGCTCTGATCCTCTTGAGTCATTGGATCTGGATTGCCTCTCACCTGGCGGCTTCATCTCAGTCTCAGTTCTCCCTGTCTTTGAGGCTCAATTTCCATTTGTGGGTAAAAGTTGAGTCACTACTTCTCAGTTCTCCCAGCACCTCCTGTGTTAATCTCTGGAAACAGCTCACTATGCTGCCCTATTCTGGCAAGTGGCAGGGAAGGAAGAGCCAGCCCTCAGCCAGGACTGGCTCAGTTCCAGCCCTCATGGTTGAGCCTCCTACTTCAGAACTCTGAGACTCATCTCTCTCCTCTCAGTAACCCCCGTCCACACTCTCCACCTCTGGCCCTGGGGAGCCTACAGGCCCTCCTATCTCCCCGCCCCCCCCATCGCAGCCGCTTACACCTTCTCCGACTGGTCTCAGGTTCACTCTAGTTCATCTTTTGGCCACCACTCATCTGGAAGCTATCTTTCTTAAAGGGCCGGCCCACTCTCTCTTAAAGGGACAGGGACCCCATGTTACATTCAGTCTTATCCCAACCAATATTTAATATGCATCCCATTTCTTTGTTGTTGTTTGGGCTCATTAATTTACATGTTCAAAATAGGGTCACAGATGAAACGTTTGGGAACAGCTAGCTTAATATGCATGGTCTCATTCTTCTCTCATGAGCTGAAGGGAACAGGTTTTGAAGCTGCACGGTACAGGGAGAAAAGCTATAAGGATCCTTCCGACTGGTGCAGACTTGTTTAATAAACCAAGTAGTGAGACTGATGGCTTTTTATTTCTATAGCTATTGTTCATACCCTAGTTCTAGTGCTCTCAAAAAGTTGTACTTTATTTAATGCTGTTTAAGAATAAAAACGACAAGCAACTTCATCCCTATAATTACTACTGAAACAAAACAAAGAGTAACATACAATCCCACAGAATGGGCAACACCCACTGTTTTTTTATGTCTCCTTTAATAACGATGAACTTCACAAGAAGAAGAAACAAAGAATGTGCACCACCCACGGTTCTGAATGTCTCATTTGAAAACAATGACCAACACAAACAGAAAAAAGAATGTCCATTAAATGATTGAAGTTAACATTCCTTGGCAAAGTTGTATTGTATCTAAAAGGAAGTACTAAGTCTTCCACTGTAGGTTATTGTCCATCTGATTTGTATGTAAGCTGTCTAATGACACTCATTGTGGTGTTTATGTGTACGAACCAGCGCACAAAAGAGAGGACACACAATCTGTTTAAAGGGACAGCACTGTACAGTGGGAACCAATTAAGGTGAACTTGCATAACTCAAAATTCTAGTTAAGTGGTACTCATTGGCTGCATTCATATGAGCCTTTTCTCATGGCTTTTTGATTTCTTGCATGTGTGTGTAATTGAAATGTTAACTGTTCCCATGTTCCCGTCCCATATTGTTGTGGCGGCTGCTGCTAGGTATCTTGAACTTTTTAAGCCTGGCATTACTTCCAGAGACCATAGAGAAAACAGGCAGATAAAAGGAAAAGACATCACAGCAAAATATATACAGGGGAAACATGGCTCTTGTGATGGAGGCAGAACCCACGACTGTGGTGAAGGCAGAGCCCTTATGTAAAATGTATGTGAGGGAATATGCCTGATTGTTAAACCTTGGTTTCTGAGTTGAATGTTCTTGCTTAAACATGCATCTTGCAACCTAATAGGGATGTGCAAACGCGGTTCGGAAGTTCGGAGTTCAGATCGAACTCGAATAGTTCGGTCAACTGAACTGAGCTTTTAAACCGAACTCGAATTCGACTGAACTGTTTGGTCGAAACAAACCAGTTCAGAAGGCCAAACCCCCCGGTTTTGAATGTATGAACTCGTTTTGGAAGTTCGGAATTCGACTGAACTTGAATAGTTCGGTTGACCGAACTGAACTTTCGAACCGAACGCGATTTTTGAACCGAACCGAATTCCCGAATTCGGTTCTCTTCGCACATCCCTACAACCTAACCTATTTACTTGCTTAAACTGCACCCTGCAACCTAACCTTTTCACACAAAGGCTGTTTTTACACGGATGGGCTCCACCCCCGCTCGGTGTTCGTGTGTGTGTGAGGGAGGGGCATCCGTATATATGGCTGGCGGTGGGTGGGGGGATGGATATCCACTCGGTGTTTTCCCATATGGACACCGAGTGGGGTGCGTGGGGGTGTGTGCACGCTCCTGCGCAACCACCCACCTCCACCCACCGTGGCTAAACACCCATCCCCCCACCCACCTCCGTCTGTGTAAAAAGAGCCAAAGAAAAAAGGGGAAAGGGCAACGTCCCATGTGAATGCAGCCGCTATGTTTTATGTCTACAAACCAGTCCCACAGGAGAACTTGCAAACTTGTTAAAGTGATTGTACCCTACAGTGAGGTCCATTTAACCAGATGTTCAAGTTATACAAGTTCACCTTAAATAAAATAAATAAATAAATAAAATTCAATACATTTTCTCCAGTTCTAAGTCTAACAAACTGATTGCTTCTCATACTAGATTAGTCAAATTCTGCTCCCTGATAACTTGAGGTTTTCAGGTGTATAGAATACATCTGCTCACCTAAAATATTAGTGCCTTTGACTGAATTAATGATTTATTAGCAGCATGTATTTAAAATACCATAGTGTCTACATTGCAATGTATTGTAGCAGTACTCCCATCCTCTGCTTGTATTGCAAGCCCTGATGAGTGACAGGGAACAGAAATTCTGTGTATTGCATTGTTAGCTTGGAACCTGTCATGGGGTTTGCAGTTCAGGCATAGCATTTCTGTTCTCTACTGCTCAGATGAGTGGCAGGAAGGAGAGTGCTGCTCCATTGCATTGCAAACACTGAGAACATGCACAGCAGTATTTTAATCATTGCTAATAATTCATTAATTTACTCAAAAGTACTAATATTTTTAGCTGGGTGGATAAAGTAGTGCTTGAATATAACTTACACTGCCCCCATTTTGTTAACTTCTGCATAAGCAGAATTTCTGAAAAATTTATGGCAATCCCACAAAACTTTGTATTTCTAATGCAAGGGCAAAACTATATATTTGTGATTTTTTTTTAAGGGAGGCAAGGGGCGGGACTGCCATGATCAGTTGTCAGGGCCTTAGTAATCCCAAGGGCTGCAGTGGGATTACTCAGGCTGCCTGAGGTACTCCTTGCTGAAGGTAGGGCAACCCCTTGTGCCTGATGGGAGCAGGCCAAGGTCAGAACAGTTGGTATCCCACCTGAACTGAGGGAGCATCCCAACCAGGGGGGCATGGACCAATACCAAGGTGGGGCACGGAAGAGAGTCTGATGATGAGGCCAGTGAGATTCACCTGCAGTGCTCTGAGGGCTTGACTAGAGGTGGGAGCTCAGCGTGGAGAGACCAAGATCTCAGTAGGGAGCAGGGGACGGTAGCCAACTCAGTCTCAAGTGGACGGGTTATAAGGTGAAACCAGGAACATCTATGGAGCCAGTTGCCTAGGCAAGGAGCCAAAGGGTATTTTCAGACGTTACGATCCCACGCTCAACCACTGTGAATACCCACATGGTGAGCAAGGGACCGTAATGTCTGTTGGCCCGACAGGTGATTCCTGCCAGATGTTCACCCCTATGAATCACGGGCAGGAATCTCATTGATCATGTAAATGGCCCTCCTGCCCGGACCATGGCCGTTTGTGTGGTCAATGAGATTCCCGCCTGTGATCAACGGGATCGTCACGTCTGTCCCCTGACCACAGCCCGGAATCAGCGGCCATGCCCGCCGCTGATTCCGGGCCGTAGTCAATGCCCTGAGGGATGGGCAGCCTAGGGAGCGTGGGGGGTGTGGGGCTGCGCGGCCACACGTTGGCCACGCAGCCCCTCCCCCGATTCACTGCCGGGATCAGCTGGCACGTCTGTTCACTGTGTCGTTTTGATCCCGGCGGGGGATCAATTGGTGAATCCGTGATGGGGCCAATACTGGCCCCGTCACGTCTGAAAATATCCAAAGGCAATAGAGTGGTGAAGGTCTAGTGATCTAACCTGAGGGAGAGCTAAGCATAAACTTAGCAGGGGCAGTGGGCCCTGCCTCCAGACAAAATGAGAGCAGACTGTAACCCCATGGGATTTCCCCACGCAGAGAGGCATAGGACCGGTGCTCAGCTGAAAGGAGAGTAGGCGGGGATTCCCAGCTTGGGTGTGGGAAGACTGGGGCAAGAAGGATGCCCAACTTCCAGACCCCCAATAGAGGGTGACAGCCATTAGGTAGAGGAAAGAGGAGAACTAAGGAGAGTAGGGAGGTAAGGGTAAGGATTAGTAGGAGGGACCTTTGCCCTACCTTTATTGAAGGTTTAAAAGAGAAATATGCACCAGACCAGGGTAGGGTAGGGATCTTGAGCAGGTGATGTCCCAGATACCCAAGACTCTGAACTGCTAGTATGACCCAAATGCAGAAAGACCATCCCTCTGGAAGGGGGACCATGGAATGCATTAGAACATGCTCAGGCAGACACCAGGGCACCATGGGCCAAAGGCCCATGGCAGGACTATATCCTTACCGGGAGATAATTTCCCGAAGACAATCACAAAGAGCAACATCTGTACCAGTGATAAGGATGTCCTACAGAGAAAAGAACAGCGAGTGCCGGGGAGAGGAGAAGACCTTCCCCCACCGAGAAGAACAGCCAGAGGACTGAGCAAAAATCTGTGAGTGGCATGGTTCCTGAAGAGACAAGTTGGTCCAGGATGTGTGCGTTACGTATGTAGACTAATAGGATTTTGTTTTATATGTATTTTAGTTATTATAAGCTGCCCTGTGCCCTTCTGGCATAGGATGAGATATAAATATAAAACTCAGCACAGCTTCACTGTATATATATTCCTCTTCGTTACATGGAGGAACGTGGGGGACAATTTTCCGCTTGGCTTTCAGCTCCATCCCTTCAGTTATATTTGTTCATGTTAAATAAAAGATCCCATTTTGCTTGTGATAAAAAAACAAGAAAAAAAATCCTTCTGATAAAAAAGCGAGGGTTTGTTGTTTTTCTTTGTTAATCAACAACACCCCCACCCAGGATTATCCCTTACCTGTTATCTACAAACTCCTATTTACTGTAACCAAGCCAAGAACGTGTACCTGAGTTCTCACATCCTCGTGAATGTTGCATCCCTTGTCTCTCCCTCTGTTCCCCCTTCCCTGTCTCCCCTCCCCCTGTCTTTAGATTGTAAGCTCTCGGGCAGGNCCTTCCCTGTCTCCCCTCCCCCTGTCTTTAGATTGTAAGCTCTCGGGCAGGGACTGTGTCTATTTTATTCTCTGTAAAGTGCATTTCTGGCGCTATATATAAATTATAATAATAATAATAATAATAATAATAATACCCCAAATTCACCACTTTTGCTTTTCATTGCAAAACTTATTGAACAGCTCCGGGACAGAATGTTACTCCTTCGTTATGCAATCTCTTAGTCTTCAAATAATGTTATTTGGGATCAATGATCACCTCAGACATGCTAATATAAAAACACTGTGTTTCCATAATAATTGGCATGCTGCTAGTTAGTGCATTCTAAGCAGTTGTATAAATGAATCACAAATTCATACACTGGCAATGGGCGCTGTCATCTGTCTTTGTGGAGTTACTACTGTCGGATCCAGTTTTTATCTATTCTTAATTGTAAGCATTTAATTATGTTAGTATTCTGGCTATAAAACATACAAAGAGGTCTCAATTACCATTGCCCTTCATGAGATGAATTAATATAAGTCATAAATCCAGGCTCCTATACCAAGGAACATCCAAAGTCTTGCTTCCTAGTTTTCATTCTGCTCCTGTGAAATAGCTTCACTTTATTCCTCCTAGAGTGCACCAAACTTTCATCTGTCATTGTGCCTTTCATTTGCTTTGGGGTTAGAGGAGTGACCCTTCATCTATTAGTTTATTTAAATGCCACTGAACCTTTTCAAGGATGCTGCCCCATAAGTAATGCTACATTTCCTGTAAATCGAACCCTGTGAAACATATCTGGCCTTTGCATTTTGCTAGATTACCCTTTAAAATGAACCTTTTCTCCAAGTATAGCCCTGTGTGTTCTGGCACATTTCACTTTCAGAAAGTGTAACTGGAATTGGGGAGGGGGGGAGGATAGAGGACACAACAGAAAGACTCCTACGATACTCAATTGCACACAGGGGGGTCTTTGTCTGAATGCCACAGCAAGCCAAAGGAAGAATCAGCAGCTTCTTGTAGTATGTAAGAAATCTGAATCTGTGATTTACTTGAGCTTTTAAGAGATAATTCACACAAGTCACCGCTCCCATTTCTAAAATTTCCTGAGGGAGAGAATAATTCCATGTTACCTCTAGGGATGGGTGAACAGAACTGAGTTCAGAAATTCGGTTCGGTTCGAAAATTGAGTTCGGTTCGGAAGTTTGGTTCAGTTGACCGAACTATTCGAGTTCGGAAATTCAACCCCCATTGAACTAAATGGAATATTATCTTATAGGGATGGGCGAACAGAACTGAGTTCAGAAATTCGGTTCGGTTTGAAAATCGAGTTCGGTTCAGAAGTTCGGTTTGGTCAACCGAACTGGTCGAGTTTGGTCCGAACTCCGAACTACTGAACTGTGTTTGCCCATCCCTAGTTACCTCATAAGAACATAAATAGTGTCATACTGGGTCAGACCAAGGGCCCATTGAGCTCAGCATCTGTCTCCAACAGTGGCCAATAGGGATGGGCGAACGCGGTTCGGTAGTTCGGTGTTCGGCCCGAACTCGGCCTGTTCGGACAACCGAACACGAACATGAACACGAACGCACCGAACGGACCGAACACCGAACACCGAACACCGAAATGGCGAACACACCGAACGGAACCGAACACCGAACTACGAAATGGCCGAACACACCGAACGGAACCGAACACCGAACTAC
>QEPC01012435.1:1995734-2008723 GCA_003113815.1 Sphenodon punctatus
ACGACCTGCCCGAACAACCGAACACGAACGGCCAACCGATCGCGGCCGAACCGAACGGCCGAACACGAACCGCGATCTGTTCGCCCATGCCTAGTGGCCAATCTCAGTTGCTTGAAGAAGTACCCAACCAGTGGGGTAGCAAGGTTATGATGGGCCCAGGCTCATAATGACAAGGGGGCAGCCTCCCCCCCCAGGGGCCCCTGGGCAGCCTTGGACACCCCCTGCAAAGCTGGTGGGCTGTGGTGCAACCCTAGTTCTCAGTGAGCCCCCTGGAGTGGCAAGAACCCTACCAGTAAGGAAGCTGTTAAGAGTGGTCAGGGACAGGACAAGCACTCTACCCCTGCGCACTCTGAAAATGTCCTTCCTGGTGGGTTCCTTTGCAAGCAGCTTGAGAACTGCTAGGAAAACTTTAGAGTGAGGAGGGGCAGCACTGGCCATTCTTCCTCCCCTGCCCACTCTGAAATTTTTCTAGTTTCTCTCAGGCTGCCTCCAAAGCCCCCCCCCACCAGTCCAGGGCCCAGGTTCCATTATGCAAGCAGGAGATCCCCTTCCACGCTTGATTATTGGGAGGCCAGTACCCCAATATATGCCCTGATTCTTAAATTTAGGGGAATTAGCCAAATTAGTTGAACTAGAGGTTCCCACGTGCCACAAGGATCAGTCTGAGGTACGGGGTGCGCTCCTGGTCAGCTGGACTATCCCATCCACTTCCCAGATACACAGATAACTGCTTAAATACAAACGTTTTTTTTATTATTAAAGAACCAAAGAAGGGAGACACAGATACACACATCTACCCTCCCTTAAACAGATACACACCCATGGGCCAATTCTTAGGTGCTATACAGCTTGAAATAACCACCCTCCCTTGTACAGATACACCACCCACTCACGAACAATCCAACCCACTCCCAGTCTGGTATTCTTTGGGTCTGGTGCACAGTCATACTGCATTGGGGGAAGAGGAAGAAAAAGGGAACCGAGAGAGATTTGAAAGGTTACCTTGCTGAGCCTGTAGGTAGAGGGAGAGACAGGCAGCCCTCAGACGACTGGGGGGGCAGGGTGAGAAGGGGTGGGGGGCACGGGGGGGACACAGACCAAGGTCTGGGAGAGGCATCCTTCGGTGGGGTCCAGAACTGCTCTGCTCTTGGGGGCCAGGGTTTGGATTATTATAGGATGATGTCCATGTGCTCAGGGAGAGGGACCCTTGGGGGTCTCTTAGGGAGGAACGGAGGGGTTGGAGGGGCTGTCACCTTTCTATCTTCCCATGCTTAGGACTAAATTCTAGAAAGTCCTAGCTCCAGTGGTGACCTAATTCTGAGGGGAACAAAAGTGGTTTGTGTGTGACTATATTATTCAATGAAGGGTTGGGAGGATGCTCCAGGTGTCTTTAGGAAAATAGGGTGAGTCAATAGGGAAATCTTGTCAGGATGTTGTGGGGAAAACAAATCTTGCAGGGGACAAGGCGCTTTCCTATAGGGGAATAGGGAAGACTGGCTCCATCCAGGTGTGCATGGACGGGCCCACCATTGTGCTTATTTTGCCAATCTAGAGTTCCAAGCTAGGGTCTTTGTTTGAAACCAGAGAGCGGCGGCTCTTTCTTGTGCCCTTGTGATTACTGGAGGAGGCTCTCCCCTTATCTAATTCCTGCTCTTTTCAGGTTTCGTGCTTTACCTGGGAGGCCTTTCAGTTTCAAGGGCTCACCTGGCTCTCAAATTCCTCTCTGGCCCTTGTCGCTTGGGCACCCCAAAATCTGTATTCCTTATGGGGCGATGTAACATTCTTGGGGAAAAGGCTTGTTACCTAACAATTGAGCCCCCTCGCTCCATGGTAGCTATGCCCCTGTACCCAACAGGTCACTATGGGGCAATCCATTTCCTGCTGTTCGCTCTCAGCTCCCAACCGTAAGAGGTTACATTCCCCAAACTTACATGGCTAATAGCTGCTAATGGACCTCCAGGACCTCTCCTCCACCTCTCTTCTCATCTTGCTTGCCCCGCTTTCAATTTTGTTGCCCAGTTTTCTATGGTAGGTGCTAGCAATCCCATGATGCTACATGGTGTCACATGTCTCTACAATGCTGGTAGACTGAAAATGGGAATGATCCCTTCCAACAGTACACAAAAGGCACAAGAAGGAGATTGTTAATCCTAGTTTGGGATGGTAAGAGTCGACTTGTGGGAAATTCTGCATTACATGTGAGACATCCTGAGACCTAATCTATTGATACAGTAAAAAGAAATTTGAGGAAAACAGGTTTTTGTACTCTATTCATCTGAATGCACCCTAAGTGGTTTGTTAATGAATTCCACACCCATGGAACATTCTCGGTGATACAAGACATTTTGGAGGTTTTAATTCACAGAGGAAATAGGGGAAATTCTCAGTTGTTCGGGGTATAACCTCTTTTATCTGTAACTTCTCTGCTTACCCACAAAAAATGGTCTCCTCCTTGCTTTCCACTTGCTCACAAAAATTGGTCCTAGGAATCCTTTACCTTTACTAATAATGATGATTGACTTTGTGTTGCTTATGTAGGAATTCTCGCTTTTATTGTTTCAATGATCTTTCCAGCTGAAGACCCATCGCTTCTTCAGGAGCTGCGGCCAGGTACATGAAAGGTCTAGCTCTCCAGTACAAGAAATTCACTTTATGTCATCTGAACACATATGCACAAGATATTTGGGGCCAGTCGGGGCATGAGAAGGAATGCAGCTGGCAAACACCTAGCTCCACCCTGATTGAGCTAGGGGTAATTTGTACAATGTTGAGACGACCGGGTGGAAGTGAGTCAAAGAACAAAGAGAAATAAGAGGAGAATGGGAAGGGAGAAAGGAGCAAGGTGTGTGTGTGGCTGGGGGAGAGGCCTCAAGCACCACAGACAAAAAGAGAGTGGAACGCAGTTTAAAAAGTTGAAGGACAGCTGTGGTAACCTACAACAAATGCATTGCATCCTTGGATGAGATTCCAGGGTGCACTGTAGAATATGGTCTAGAGTCCTTTCCTCCCAAATCCCTGCTCCCCGCCCCCCAATCACAATAATCACTGAAGGGTCAGAAGCTGGGTATTCGCTATTTATTTATTTATTACCTGTGGGGTATTCTCACTTTAGGAGGGTAGTTACTCAATGTATCATTAGACACCCACAAGCAGCCAGAGAGTGTGCTGGCAGAACTTGTAAGCAGAAGTTGGTATGCAGAGCTGCGGAAGTACTCTGCCTGAGACACATAGATGAACCCTCCTGTACATAGTTCAAGAATATTGTAAGCAAACCGCATTGCTACAGAAACTATAACTGCTGGTGGTGTTCTTCAGAACTATAAATAACCCACCCTTTCCCTAAGGCTCAGGGTGGTTGACAAGACAAGAACTAGACCGGAAATGAAAAATCTTGGTGAGTGCTGATTTTGTCAGAAGCAGGGCATTTGCCAAGATTTGCGTGTCACGGAAACTGCCTTCCTGCTGGTTTTGCCATTTCCCCCATTATTTTTTGCAAGTTGAATGAGACGGCCGCAGGATGCTCACAAGCCCTGTGTGCATCCCACATGCACCCCTAGCGGCTGTGGAGATGAAAGCCTGATGGCTAAGCACTGGAAAGTGCTGGATGTTGCCATAAAAGTGATGTAAAACTGCCGTAAAAGTCCTGGAAAATGACAAAAGTGATGAAAAGGTCCTAGAAAGTGGCAAAAGAGTAATAATGTTAAAATGGTGGAAGTGCAGCATCACTAAAACTGATAAAGTACCAATGGACACTTGCAAGCTCTCCCAATAGGTTGGTATTTCTCTCTGGAATGAGAACACTTGCTCTCATCTCAGCCCAAATAAGAACGGATAAAATATATAAAAATTCAAAAATCCCCTAAAAACCTCTCTCCAAACTCCACTAAAACTCCCCACTCAATTCCTATCCCTGCCTGCTCAATGGTTGGCCACTGTCTCAAAAAACCTCAATATTGGGCTTAGATGAACCTCCAGGGAAGGGAATTCCACAGCACTAGGGCAGTAATCAAGAATCTCTCTCTGCATGGCCTTGTCTTATGAACCTGACTGGGTGGAAAGGGCACTCCTGGCCGACCACAGGGATCATGATGGGACATAATGGAAGAGGTGATCATTCAGATATATGGGGCCCAGGCTGTTGAGGGGTTTATAGGTAAAAAAACCAGCACCTTGAATTGTGCCCAGTAGGGATGTGCAAACAGAACCATGTTTGGATAATCAGCCTTTTGGTGGTTCGAGTCGAACTTTGAGTTCAGATTCGGTATTTGGTTCAGTCAGGCTCGGTTCGGTCTTTAGTTCGGTGCAATTGGAAACTGAAAATAACATTTGGTTTTTGAAATAAAGGGAAAAAACTGAAAAACATATTTCCCACTATAACATTTTTTGTTTCTTATTCAATTGTGATGGAATTTGGAGAGATTGTACCCCCAATGGAATGTACTACGTTTACCAAAACTTGAAATGATTAGATAAATGAAACCGATTTCAAAAGCAATTGAATGTTGTGATTTTAAGAAAAGCTCCATACACATTCATGGCTACAACTTCTTTATCTTGCATCCAATGTTTATGAAACTTGTGTATATTATGTCCCTCCATATGCTTAATATTCTGCCAATTTTTAGAAAGAGTGGATAAAGGGTCCCAAGGATATAAGACATTAACCTGAAAATACATTTCCAGCTGTAAAATGTTGATATTCCATTCTGTTTACAGGATATTTGATACAAGAATGTATCAAATACCATTCCTGCCATATCAGCAAATGTACAGGAGATTTTTTATAAAGGGACACAATTATATGAGCAATAGATGTTGTCCCCATGAAGATCATTATTCAGATGAATATCAGCATATTCAGTGCCAGTCAGAGGCAGGCACCCTGCATGGCAGGGGGAGAGAGACTGTAGGATGAAGGATGTGGAGCAACCCCAAAGACTGACAGACACATTCAATGGCCAAACACATTACTGTGAGCTTCTAGCTTTACAGGACCAATTGGTAGTGGCTTCGAGGTGGGCATAGGGGGCGGCCCTGAGGCAGGCATAGAAGGGACATAACTGGGACTTCTGAGATAGCATCCCAGCAGTCAGGAGACATAATTTAAACACATCCAGGCTGGCCAATTATCATCACAATCACATCCTGCAGCACTGAAACAGAGGACACAAGAGAATCTCTATTGACTCTTTCCTAAACAGATACTTCTGACTTCCCAGAAACAAGTGGGGGAGATATGTTGGGATGGTCCCAGCACAGAATGAGGATATTCACAAACCGATCTTATACCACAGTGACATAAGAGAATCCCAGGCATAGACCCGTTCTCTACATATGTTGTACAGGCATATAAATTTGGGACCCTTTATAAAAACTTTTGGATATTTGTCAGAGATGATCATGAAAGTGTAATATATAGCCCTACCAAATTTCATGTACACTGATTGGACTATAAAGATGTTATAGTCAGACATACATTTATAAGTAATTGCTTATACCACCAAGACCCGTTTTCCAATCCTTCTAAAATTTGGCAAAGATAGTTAATATGGGAAAGGGTATAAACTGAACAGGTTTCACATACATTAGATGTGAGGTAAAGAAGTTACAGCTAAGAATGTATATGTAAAATATTGAAAAATACAATAATTCAACTGCTTCTAAAATCGGATTTCTTTATCTGCTAATTTTGAAATTTGGTATACATAATTCTTTCTATTTGAGGTATACGCACCCCAATTTTCAGCCACATAGCATAAAAAACAAAAACGTTACAGCTGATAATGTCCATTGAAACCAATGGAAATTCAATTCTGAACTCACCGAACGCATCTGAACTGAACGTTCGAATTCGAGTTTGGTTCCCACATTTGGTTGAGTTGACCAAACTACTCGAGTTAGGTCTGAACTCCAAACTTCTGAACCACGTTCGCCCATCCCTAGTGCCCAGCAAACTACTGGGAGCGAGCGCAGACTCTGAAGCATGGGTATAGTTTTGACACTGCACTTTTAACTTTTTTATGGAATGAATTTCAATACGTGTCACCCTCTGATGTGGGAGATGTTCTTGGACCATCGGAGCCACATATTGTGAATTAGATCCATGCTCATCCTGGCTGGTTAAAAACAGCCGGGAGACGTTAGGGCCGTTGCTGGCCAGTAGACGTTAGGGTTGTTTCTGGCCGGGATAACCAATGTGTCCCTTTGGAAGGATGGGGTGCTGAACTGCCTCAAGGAGGTGGTGGTGCGACCCCTGCTCAAAAAACCATAATTGGATATTAGGGCTGTAGCGGAATATCGCAGCGGTAGCTATTTCCAGCGGAAACAGTGTTTCCACAATTAGTGGAATGGCATGGCAGAGGCTTTCATTCCGCGGTTTCATTCTGCGGTTCCGCGGTTCCGCTTATTTAATTCCGCAACTTAGTGGAATCGTGGAAACATGACATTTTCGCTATTTCCGCAATTCCACCAGCGCCACAAAATAGCGGAATAGCGGGTTTCCGCGGTTTCCGTGATTTTTCCGCGATTTTTCCGCAATTCCGCGATTTGCAGAATTCCGGCGGAATTAGCGGAATATCCGCAGAAATGTCGCGGTGTGGCGCGGGCAATTCCGAAATGGCGGAACGGAATTGCGGCGCGGTAAAAGCTGCTGCCGCATCAGCCCTAGTTACCGGCCAAATGGGTGGTGACTCGTCAGCTTCAGAAGCATCTGGACTGAATCAGTTTCCTGGATCCCTTGCAGTCTGGATTTCATCCAGGCTATGGCACTGAGACTAGACTTGTGACCTTGGTTGATGACCTCTTCCGAGAACTTGACCAGGGTTGTTTGACCCTGTTGATCCTACTAGCTCTCTCGGCTGCATTTGATACAGTTGATCATGAGTTGCTGATGACTCGGTTACAGGGCCAGGCCGGAGTGTGTGGAACTGTTCTTGAATGGAGCTGCTCTTTTCTGGCTGGGAGTCTCACTTGTGGAGTCCTGCAAGGTTACATCTTACCCCCTCTCCTGTTCAACGTGCATATGAAGTCTTTGGGGGAAGTCGTCAGAGGTTTTGGTGTAAGGTGTCATCAATATACTGATGACACCCAACTAGCTCTCTCTTTTTCATCAGACCCAGGTCTGGCAGTCTTGGTGCTTACTCGATGTTTGACAGCAGTGGGGGACATAATGAGGGTGAGCCGCTTGAAGTTGAATCCCGACAAGATGGAGGTGATGGTGGTGGAGAAAGCTGGAGGAGTGATGGCCCCCATCATTGACGGGGTCCATCCTCCCATGGTATCTCAGGTCTGTAGTCTGTGGGTGCTTCTATTCACAGCTCCACCTGGATGCCCAGGTGGTGGCTGTGGCGAAGGGTGAATTCGCCAGTTACACCTGGCATGACAGCTTAGGCCGTGTGTCTCGGACTTGGACCTTGCCACAATCATTCATGCTTTTATTACTTCAAGACTGGACAACTATAACATGGTCTACGTGGGGCTACCCTTCGTGTGTTGGTCCAGAGACTGTAGCTGGTGCAGAATACGGTGGTCTGTTTACTAAGGGGGATAAGTCGTCACGAACATATTACTCTGGTGCTTCGTTCTTTGCACTGGCAGTCAATAGTCTTCCTGGCCCATTTCAAGGTATGGGTTTTGATCTTTAAAGTCCTAAACAGCCTGGGCCCACTTATCTGCTGGACCACCTCACCCTCTGAATTCTGGATCTGTCTCTGTGTTCATCCAGAGACGCCCTCCTTGAGGCTCCCCAGGTTTTCCAGTTGTCGACCATGAGGAGGGCATTCTTTTCTCAGTGGCTGCTCCAGGGCTATGGAACTCCCTTTTCTTTGAGGTCTGCTTGGCTGTAGACCTCCCCTCTTTCCATAAACAGTGTAAGACCTGTCTGTTCCGTCATGCCTTTGCCGAGGGAGACGGGATGGGTGGGTTGGGTTAGGGTGGGTTTTTATTGGTTTTACTGTTGGGTTATTAATAAATGATAAATTTTACAATATTATTTGTTTTGAAATGTTGTTAGCCACCCCGAGATGCTGTGCATGAGGTGGCGCCAATTTTCCCCCAAAAATAAATAAATAAATGTTTATGGCACTTTTTGTCAGTGTTCGGCCTTGAATGCTTGGCCTCTCGTACTGTCTGGCAGTTCCCTTTCCTCTGCACTGCTGCCCAGCCTGCTTGGGTTGTGGGATGTTTCCTTTTGTTCATTGTTTTCCTTCCCTCTCCTGCACTGCACTAATCACCAGCCATCTGACTGGTCCCAGATGTCTTACAAAAAAGGACTGGGTGCCACAGGAAGGTTTCAGAACATCTGTTGCTGATGGTTTGCTGCTGGTGTCCTGGCCCCACACTCCTGGATTCACCTCTGCTCCTCACCCAAGTCATTTCCTTCCCTGTTGTCTCTTGCTTAGGTTGTGCTCCCTGGTTATTTAATTGCTTAGTTTGTGTTCCTTCGTCGCTTCAGACCCACAGACCTTGTATTGTCCTTGTCAGGTGTCTAGTTCCTCTCATTGCTTTGTATAGTTATAGTTCTTTGCTAAATATTTGGTCTCCTAGGCGCCTCGGTACAGTTCCCTGCTTGGTCTAGTGTATAGCGCTTTGTATAGTTTTGCACTTTATGCATTTGCCTCGTATAGTTACAGCCTATTGCTTCCCTTTATAGTTATATCCCAAGTCTGGGGTCTGTTTCCCCCTGCATTGCCTATAGCTCCTTGCTAAGCATCTGGTCTTCTAGCTTTGTTACAGTTCATTGCTCAGTCAAGTGTCCCCCACCCCTCCCCGCCCTGTACTCTCTGGTCTTTCATCACTCACACTATCCTTTCCCTTTTCTCTAGTTTGTCTGCACGATGTGTACATGTTCTCCTTCCCCTCATAGACCTTTAAATCTCTAAACGACATGGGCCCTACTTATCTGCAGGATCGCCTCACCCCCCCTGGGTGTCCTGGATCAGCCCCTGAGCTCATCAGAGGGCACGCCTCCTGAAGTCCCCCGTGTCTGTCAGATGGGGACGATGGAGAGGACATTCTTGGGGGCTGCACCGAGGCTGTGGAACTCCCTCCCGGTAGAGGTTCATTTGTCCCCGGATATTTCTTCCTTCCGAAAACAGTGTAAGACTTGGCTGTTTCGCTGGGCATTTGGCGAGGGAGAGGGAGTGGGTGTGGGTAGGGAAATGGAGGAAAGGAATTTATACTGTATGGCGTATCTATTTCTGTTCTATAAGTATGGTTTTATATTATGTAGTGTTTTATATTGTATTTTTATTGTATCTTATATATTTTATGAATTGTATGCCGCCCTGAGTTGCTGTTAGGTGGAAAGGGGTGGGGTATAAACTCTCTCTAAATAAATAAATAAATAAATAGTGCCCCTTTCCCCTGAAGTCTCATTAGTCTCTTCCCTCCTAGCTCTGGAACACCTGTTGTCTGTTTGGTGCACCTCATAGCTGTTACTCCTGCTGCTCAGCAGTTGCTGCTCAGAATTTGCTGTTACTCCTGCTGCTCAGAAGTAACTGTTCAGAATACACTGTTGTCTGTGTGTGCGGTGTATGTCTAGTGTGGGGGCTTCAGTACTCGCGTCTTACTGTCTCTGTTGTTGCATTTCTCCTTACTTTACTGCTTGAGTCTCCTCGGGTTTCTGGGAGGTTTCCACCTCTGAGAAGATTATACCTCCTTTTAAGTTTGAGGTAGTTCCTGGTGATCATCTCTGGCCTTAGCCTTGTGGTCCGGCTGCTATTCGATCCCGAGGGAACAGTGACCTCATGAATTCTGTCTAGGCCTCCGCCCAAGCCTCTGTCTCTCTTGGGGTCTGGGGTGCGTGTGAGTGCATGTGTATCCCCAAGTGTCTCAAACACCTTCTCCCTTGCTTCATGCTACCATCCCTGCAAGTTCCTGACACTTTTACGGCAATTTTCAGCACGTCCACAGCCCTTAAGTGGCACTTTTGCATCTCCACAGCTCCCAGGGCTGCATGTGGGTCACACATGGGGATTGGGATTAGCCCTGTAGCATCTCTGTTCAACTCACAAAAAAATAACGACAAATGGTGTAAACTGAAGAAAAGTCAATATGTTTTTTTGTTGTGTGAATGACGGCGAATGACCTGTTTCTGATGGAAACAGCATTCACCACAAATTTTTGTTTCAGGCCTACTAGTCTAGCCTTGAGGTTATAAAAACATGGATGACAGTGGCCAGGTGTGAATCAGAAAGGGTCTCGGCCACCTCACTAGATAGAGTTGGAGAAAGACACTCCTGGCTGCTGCTCTGATCTGATGTTCCCGGTGCAGCAAGGAATCCAGGAGCACTCCCAGGCTGTGAACCTGGGTGACCATCACTTCAGTCTTGTCTGAATTCAGCTTCTGTTCGCTCACCCTCATCCAGTCCCCCCATGGCAGCCAGACACTGGATAAGGACTGAGACTGTAGGGCCTGGTTTCGATGAAAAAGAGAGGTAGAGAGCAACTCATCTTGGTATTATGTGGCAGTGAATCATTTAGCCTATATCCACAGTTTAATTGGGACTGATAAACACATGAATAGCTTGTATCTAATCCATAGAAGAACTCTTACGAGGATGATGAACAGCAGGTTTGGTCTGACAGCCACTTGAAAAATGTAATGTGCAACAGGGTGCTACGATTGTAGACCACATGTTTCTGAAATAAGCATCTTACCGTGACAAATTCTTGGCTTGACGATTTGGTTCTTACAGAGTTAGGACATCAGGGGGGAGGGGGGGGGAATGTAGCATTTAACTTTTTCCTCAACATTTTTAACCTACAACCCTTGGATGTTTTGAACTGCCAAAGTCTTTAGCTTGTGAGCCAAAAAGCTTTTTATTTGTCTTTCTTTGGGCCTTTTTATTCTTAATGATTCTTTAATTGAACACTGTCAAGAACTGTACAGAGATTTAAGCTCTTTATCTCTTCTTGGGACGGCTGAAGCGATGTGATAAAAGCAACCTGCTAGGCAGCACAATAAAATACAGAGAGCCAGCAAAGTGAAAGACCAAAGCTGAAAGATATAATCAAAGGACCGGGGGGAGGGGGGGAATGCGGCACCGTACAAATACCTCTGAGAAATTGATTAAACAAATGACAACACTTATGTGAAAAGTTGAAGTGTGACTATGACAGTGCCGTAATTTATCTCAAATATTTTGTTGACACCCCACAAGTCAAGATGCAGACTTCAAAGTTCAGTCCTGTCTAGGCTATCCTTTTAAAACCTTCCCCACTCACCAGCTAAACTGGGTGTATAAATGCTGCAATAAAGCTTGCTGCTAGTCAGAGTCAGCATTTCCTTCTGGAGATTAAAGAGGTTACTTGATTTTTGCAAGTTAATTACTCATGCTTTGCTCTCTGATTTACACAATAGCTTTTGCGATATGTTCTGTCAGTATGGGGGGGACTGGTAGTAAGGAGAGCTAATCTGAGCTACTTGGTGGCAAGTTGGCTAAGCAATGTCTTTTCCACCCCTTCACCTTTAATGTCCAGCAACTCTGTGGGGAGCCACTTTAGTAACTTTGGTCAGGCAACTTTGGGGAATTTTAGGTCAATCATTTAATGCAAAATATGTAGTTTAGAAGCTCCAAAACTGTGGCCCTTTTCACACAAGATGCACCCCCTTCCCCACATGTGGGACTGGGTGGGCATGGAGGGGGGGCTTCCATGTGACCGCCGGTTCGAGTGGGTGGAGGTGTGTGTGCAATCCACGCATCTCCACTAGTCCCCCACGCACAGATGCATTGGACAAAATGGAGATGTCTCCATGCGTGGAGATTGGTGGAGGTGGGTGGAGATGCATGTGTATTCATGTAATGGGCTACCCATGCACTGCACACCCATCCCCCCACACCGCGGCTCCTTCGGCCCATTTGAAAAGGGCCTGTGTTTGAACCCCAGGTGGCGTCACGGCCTCTGGAGATGGGGGTCAGATGATTACCAATTATATTGCTATTCTTTGTATGTCTTTAGTTTATTTTAGATGAGACAGTACCACGCAAGTCCACCCAGTGGACACACGTGGTACCACCCATTTAAAAGTGGTGGTGTGTGGGCGCATGCTCCCACGACCTATGCACCTACACCCATCTCCCAACATGGAGCAACCACAGAAACCCCCCCCGAATTGCTCTGGCCAGCGGGTGGATGGGGGTGAACACCAAGCGTAGACCCATCCACCACCATCTAAACCCTCCCGCACCCACTGGAAGTGCGAGTGCACTCCACCAAGCACACACAGATCCCTTCCCCCAGTGTCCATCTAAAAACAGCCTTTGTCTGGGCTCCAGGAATTATATTTGTCTAAAAATGGTGTGTCACAGAAAATGTTGGAAACCACTGATAAAGGCTCTTTTGGTTCTCTTGCTTACCAGCTGCAGGGCACTGCTTGTGCTAAAGAGTGTCTTGGGTACAGCAAGGACTTCTCAGGCTGGGCAGCTCCTACCTGGTCCTTGCTCCTTATGAGCTCTTTGGATGGGAGGCAGGACCACATTGGGAACAGGTAGGGATGGGTGAACAGATCGCTGTTCGGGTTTGGCCATTCGGTTCGGCTGTGATCGTTTCGTTCGTTCGTTTCGGCTGTTCGGTTCGGATGCGTTCGGTTCGTTCGTTCAGTTCGTTTGCCGAGTTCACGTTCGGCTGTTCGGTTCTGTCGTCTGAACAGGCCATTCGGCTAGGCCGTTCAGCTGTTCAGTTCGGCCATTTGAGAAATGTTGTTATGGGTGTTTTTTTGTTTTTTATATGTTTTTTTGGTCTTTTATTGGGTTTTATATGGTTTTCTTTTGTTTTTTATTTGGTTTTTTTGTTTTTTATTAGGTTTTTTATTATTTTTTAAAATCTAATATTATATATATATATATCTACACTAAATCTAACTGCTATTAACTATTCTAAATGCTATGAACTAAATGGATTATCTAATAAGTACACAGGCCTACTCCTACAAACACTAAAACTAAATCACTAACGCTATCTCTATCACTAAGCTAACTCCTACAACT
>QEPC01012435.1:2014284-2027116 GCA_003113815.1 Sphenodon punctatus
CCCTCTTGTTTAACATCTATATGCAGTCGTTAGGGGAGATCGTGAGGGGGTTTCAGGGCATGCAGTGTCATCAGTATGCTGATGACACTCAGCTCTACCTCTCTTTTTCCATTGACCCAGGCCATGCAGTCTCCTTATTTTTCCAGTGCCTGGCAGCTTTGGGGGCTTGGATGAGGTCGAGCCAGCTGCAATTGAATCCTGACAAGACGGAGGTGATGTTGGTGGGCAAGGGTCTGGGAGGCCTGGGGGTGGTTGAATCTCCTCTTGTTGGGGGGTTCGCCCCCCCATGGCCTCTCAAGTGCGGAGTCTGGGTGTGCTCCTTGATTTGCGACTCAGCTTGGGATCTCAGGTTGTGGCTGTGGCAGGGAGTGCGTGTCATCCACTGTCATCCATGCCTTCATCACCTCGAGGCTGGATTACTGTAACGCGCTCTACATGGGACTGCCTGAGAAGCTGGTCCGGAGACTGAAGCTGGTGCAAAATGCTGCGACCCGTCTCCTGACGGGGGCGGGTCGCAGGAAGCACATGACACCAGTGCTCTGGGCTCTGCACTGGCTGCCTATAAAGCAACGGGTCAGGTTCAAGGTGCTGGTTTTAACCTTTAAAGCCCTTCACAGCCTGGGCCCTGTTTATCTGCGGGACCACCTCACTCCCCATGTGCCTGTGCAACCCTTGAGATCGTCCGTGGGAGCCTTTTTGGAGGTTCCCCGGGCGAGGCAGGTGGCCACTGATGTTAGATCTTTTTTGGTGGCCGCCCCTGTGCTGTGGAATTCGTTCCCGGAGGAGGCTCGCTTGGCTTCCACTCTCCTGCTGTTTTGGCGTATATGTAAGACCTGGCTGTTCCGTCAGGCTTTTGGCGAGGGGTAGGGGTGAGGTGGGGGTGGGTTTTTTCCCCACATATTGTATTTTTAAATTGTTTAAAAATTTTATACTGTTTTAATGAATGTTGTTTGCCACCCCGGGCTGCCCTGTGGGCAGGAGGGGTGGGATATACTTTTTTTTTTTTAAATGATTGAGATTGGGGCTTTTTTTTCCTTTCAATTTTCTTTTTTTCTCAATTCTCATCAAAAAGCTTAATTCTCAATGAGAAACAAGAAAAAATGATCTTGAGTTTCAGCCCTTAATCAGGATGTTATAGGTCTCCTCCTGCATCTGGCATTTCTGGTGGTTTTTATTAATGTAGTATTCATCACTGTACTAGTCAAAATCAGAGACTCTCTCGACTGCAGACCTCCATGTCCCAGAAAAGGCATCTCCTTTTTAAGAGAACTGATGGTTTTGTTTTTTTCCAGAGGCCATGAAAATTCAATGGCCAGCACTTTTCAAAAGCAAATTCTATTCAACAATAAGGATAGGTTGATGTGATTAGAAGTTGATCTTCATTTTCCCTTTCTGCCTGTTCATTTTTGAACTTCAGGCAGATGTTGTAAAGGCAGGTGGGGATACCTCACTTCAAAAGACATTTCGGCACCAGTGGTTGCTTTTATTGATTCAGCTGTTCATGAATCATTTACAGATTCTACCTATGTGCAGAACTTCTTGATAGGATCCCTGATGTTGCTAAACTCACACACACAAATCCTCTCAGACAACGCATCTCGACAATAGCTTATTTGATCAACCATCTGTTTTAGATATTAGCTTTATAGGTTCTCAACAGAGTATGTGGGGGGAAAGGGAATTCTATACTTGTTACTTTATTGTAAAGCAAGCATATTATACACCAACACATTTATAATCTGATCCTCCAGCAGATAATGTACATACTATCAGTTAGCAAACACATGAGTCCAGTCCATTTGAATAGGACCAGCCCATACTAGTAACCAACAAGATCAGACTAATATTACTTAAATTAAATTAAATTAAATTAAATTAAATTAATGTGGGAACCACCTTCACTGCTCAGCCACGCTGCTTGCCCTATTGTGCATGGCGCCATACTCCCCAGAGCTGCTTCTACTGGCAACAGGGGTGCTTCTGGTGCTGCTGCTGCTACCATTAGGGCTGGGAGCAGGGAGAGACCTGCCTGGATGAGAGGGGTGGATGCTCCCATTCCCACCATCCCCAGGGGTGTCCTGCTGCATAGCCTGCTCTGCCTGCCGGACCCTCTCCACCAGTGCATCCTTCTGGAGGGCATAGAGCGCTGGTCTGGCATGCCATGCTGCCCTTGACCCTGGGGTGCAGCATTGTTGCCAGGACATATTGCTCCTGCTGCAGGAGTGCGTCAAAACGCGCCTGCAGCCCTGACTTCAGCTTCCACATCAGGTCAAGCGCCTCATTGGCCAGCTTCATGCCCTGAGGGCCACAATCCTGCCCCCCCAAGAATCTCATCCAGCTTCCTCTGGAGACTCTGGACCAGAGGGGTCACCTGGCTGAGGGTGGCGTTGGAGCTGTTCATGGTCTCTGTCACGGCCAGGAACGGTCTCAGGATGAAGACCATTTGATCCAGTTGCTCCCATTCCACCCCATTAAACCCTTCTGGTGCCCCGCAGTCCGTCTCCAGTTGAACCTGATGCAAGGCAGCTTTCTGCTCAAGAAGCCGCTCGAGCATCAGGAAGGCAGAATTCCACCTGGTGGCCACATCCTGGACCAGCTGGTGCCCTGGGGAGCCTTGCTCGGCCTGCTTCTCTTGGAGGAGTTCGCTGCCCTTCATGCTTCGGTTGAAGAACCCCGCCAGCTTCTTCCACCGTTAGATCAGGGAGCTAAGGATGCCTTCCGCAATCCCCTTATTCCCCAAGCCCAGAGCGTCCCTGAACACCAGGTGAAGGGTGTTTGTGGCACAAGGGATGCTGGTGAAGTCCCCGTCATGGACTGTCTTTAGTACATTTGCGGTGTTGTCCGTCACCACACACCTCCTGGTGAAGGCCACGCCTGGCGTAACCCACTCCCTCACTATGGTGTCCAGGGCTGCCTCAATGTTCCTGGAGGTGTGGGGGTTGTCCATGACTTGTGCCTGAAGCAGGGCCCACCTATACCCTGCTTTGGGACCCCTCCTGTCACTCCCAAGCGCCTGTCTCTTATACACATCTAGATGTGTATAAGAGACAGGCTTATGTCCTTGGCAGCTGCCCCCACCCCAGCTCCTCCATGGTGGACTGATGCTACTGGTGAAGCTCCTGCTGCTGTTCTTCCCCCCGGCTCCTGCTGGTAGAGGCAACAGTTGGTATAGGATGCTTGCCCGCTAAAGAAGATGGGTGACTGGCCACTGCAGTCGGGAACCCACTCGCATCCACTTCCTCTGCCTTCCCACTTAGCAGCAGAGCACTGTGGCATGATTTCAGGTGCCTCGCCATTGCAGTTGTCCCAAGGCTGGCGAGCACCTGCCCACGATTCACCAGCTTATTGCACAAACTGAACTGCACCTCTCTGGGATCATCTTCCCGCACCAGCTTTAAATGTTCCCAGACAGAGGATTTCCCCCCCCCCTCCTGCCTTCTGGCCCAGTCTGGGTGATGCATTGCTGCCAGAACTGCTGGGAGGGGCAGAACTTGGTGGTGGCGACGATGACACAGCTCTGGGAGGAGGGACAGCCATCGCCTCAGATTCAGACATCTCCTCTGCGGCACTAGTGTCTGCTTTTGACTCACTGTCTGCGATCACGGTGATGTCCTGTGAAGGGGAGTACTGGGACCCTGAGGCTAGACTGCCCATGCCTGCCATGCTGCTGGCACTCTCCCTGTGCCTCCCTCTGTAACTGCTAGTGTTGTTGCTGCTGCTACTCCTCTCCCTACTGCCATTGCCCAGGAATCAGGCCCTGCCTCTAGCAGCCAGGGTGGGATCCGCTAGCTCTGGACTGCTGGGGATCACCTCCACAATGGGGGACATTTGTGGCCCTGGAGGAACATCAGAAGCAGCAGCACCTGCTCCTGCAGCCACAGCAGAGACAGCCACAGCCTCATGTACTGCAGGCCTTCCAGTGTCCTGTGTGGCAGTGGAGGGTACTGCCAGGAGGTGATGCGGAGCTGCTGAAGCCTGTTGTCCTAAAGCAGGCCTGCGGAGTTTGGGGCATGGTGATGTGCTTGGGCTGCTGCCTGCTGCCTGCTGCCGTTCTATGGGCACGACCCCCACCACCTCTCCCATGTGCCCCATTGCCTGTCTTATAAGCAGCAGACTGGCCACTCCTACTTCCCTTCTCTATGTCTTCTAACTAGGGATGGGCGAATGTGGTTCGGAAGTTCGGAGTTCAGACCGAACTCGATCTGTTCGGTTGACCGAACGGAACTTCCGAACTGAACTCGAATTTCAAACCAAACCGAACCAAATTTCTGAACTCCGTTCTGTTTGCCCTAGTGGCAACACACACCAAAAACCCTGGTTTTGAATGGTCGAACTTGGTTTGGAAGTTCGGAGTTTGGACCGAACTCGGTCTGTTCGATCGACCGAACTGAACTTCCGAACCGAACTCAAATTTCAAACCAAACTGAACCGAACCGAATTTCCAAACTCTGTTCTGTTAGCTTATCCCTACTTCCAACTCAAACACACACAAAGGTTTTATATATTTTTTTAACTCAATTTTAAAATCTAATATTATATCTATCTCTACACTAAATCTTACTGCTATTAACTATTCTAAAACTTATTGAACTAAGTGGAATATCCTTATAACTACAAAGGCCTTGTCCTACAAACACACTGTCTATCTATCTATCTATCTATCTATCTATCTATCTATCTATCTATCTATCTATCTAATCTAATATTACACAGGGGGAAACACAAAGAACACAGGAAGGGGTACAAAACTGAAATGAAAATCAATCTAATAATAATCCTAATCTAAATAAATCCAAAACTTAAAACAGGGGAAGAGAATAATCAGGGCTAGAATAAGAGGGAGAGGGAAAGGATTCAATGTAGGGGGGGGGAGGGGGAGGAAGGAAGATTGAACACAGGGAACACAGACAGGGGTAAAAACAAAAATAACACCTAAATCTATCAAATATAATCTAAATAAATGATAATATGGAGGTAAATGAGCTGGATGGGTGAAATAGGAGGAGGAAGGCAATGGATTGGGGAGCTTGAAACTGCTGGGAGAGGGAGCCTTCTGAAAACACCTGCTGTCAGGAACAGTGACTAGCTCAGAAGTTGTTGGGAACGGGGGAAGGCAATGAGTTTTGTTTCTTGCTGCACCCACCTCACTGCANGATGTCCATGACTTGTGCCTGAAGCAGGGCCCACCTATACCCTGCTTTGGGACCCCTCCTGTCACTCCCCAAAGCTGCCTCCGGGTCCTGCCAGCAGTGCGCTGTTACCGCTTGGTCCACGTGCTGGGCATTCCTGCTGGACCACATGTCCATGGTGGAGTGGACTGTGGCCCCCCTAGCCCCTGTCAGCTGCTCCCTCACCTGCTCCTTCAAAGCCCTGTAAAGGTCTGGTACCGCAGTCTGACTGAGGGTGGTGCGGGACGGAAGCTTAAACTGTGGGGCCAGGAACCCAATCAGCTGCTGGAAAGTGGAAACCCTTCTCCTCTACAATTGAGAAGGGCTGCCCATCCAGAGCAATCATTTTGGCCAATGGGCTCTTGACTTTCTCTTGAAAGCCACGCAGCCCTGATGCCGATGACCTTGGCAGCTGCCCCCACCCCAGCTCCTCCATGGTGGACTGATGCTACTGGTGAAGCTCCTGCTGCTGTTCTTCCCCCCGGCTCCTGCTGGTAGAGGCAACAGTTGGTATAGGATGCTTGCCCGCTAAAGAAGATGGGTGACTGGCCACTGCAGTCGGGAACCCACTCGCATCCACTTCCTCTGCCTTCCCACTTAGCAGCAGAGCACTGTGGCATGATTTCAGGTGCCTCGCCATTGCAGTTGTCCCAAGGCTGGCGAGCACCTGCCCACGATTCACCAGCTTATTGCACAAACTGAACTGCACCTCTCTGGGATCATCTTCCCGCACCAGCTTTAAATGTTCCCAGACAGAGGATTTCCCCCCCCCCTCCTGCCTTCTGGCCCAGTCTGGGTGATGCATTGCTGCCAGAACTGCTGGGAGGGGCAGAACTTGGTGGTGGCGACGATGACACAGCTCTGGGAGGAGGGACAGCCATCGCCTCAGATTCAGACATCTCCTCTGCGGCACTAGTGTCTGCTTTTGACTCACTGTCTGCGATCACGGTGATGTCCTGTGAAGGGGAGTACTGGGACCCTGAGGCTAGACTGCCCATGCCTGCCATGCTGCTGGCACTCTCCCTGTGCCTCCCTCTGTAACTGCTAGTGTTGTTGCTGCTGCTACTCCTCTCCCTACTGCCATTGCCCAGGAATCAGGCCCTGCCTCTAGCAGCCAGGGTGGGATCCACTAGCTCTGGACTGCTGGGGATCACCTCCACAATGGGGGACATTTGTGGCCCTGGAGGAACATCAGAAGCAGCAGCACCTGCTCCTGCAGCCACAGCAGAGACAGCCACAGCCTCATGTACTGCAGGCCTTCCAGTGTCCTGTGTGGCAGTGGAGGGTACTGCCAGGAGGTGATGCGGAGCTGCTGAAGCCTGTTGTCCTAAAGCAGGCCTGCGGAGTTTGGGGCATGGTGATGTGCTTGGGCTGCTGCCTGCTGCCTGCTGCCGTTCTATGGGCACGACCCCCACCACCTCTCCCATGTGCCCCATTGCCTGTCTTATAAGCAGCAGACTGGCCACTCCTACTTCCCTTCTCTATGTCTTCTAACTAGGGATGGGCGAATGTGGTTCGGAAGTTCGGAGTTCAGACCGAACTCGATCTGTTCGGTTGACCGAACGGAACTTCCGAACTGAACTCGAATTTCAAACCAAACCGAACCAAATTTCTGAACTCCGTTCTGTTTGCCCTAGTGGCAACACACACCAAAAACCCTGGTTTTGAATGGTCGAACTTGGTTTGGAAGTTCGGAGTTTGGACCGAACTCGGTCTGTTCGATCGACCGAACTGAACTTCCGAACCGAACTCAAATTTCAAACCAAACTGAACCGAACCGAATTTCCAAACTCTGTTCTGTTAGCTTATCCCTACTTCCAACTCAAACACACACAAAGGTTTTATATATTTTTTTAACTCAATTTTAAAATCTAATATTATATCTATCTCTACACTAAATCTTACTGCTATTAACTATTCTAAAACTTATTGAACTAAGTGGAATATCCTTATAACTACAAAGGCCTTGTCCTACAAACACACTGTCTATCTATCTATCTATCTATCTATCTATCTATCTATCTAATCTAATATTACACAGGGGGAAACACAAAGAACACAGGAAGGGGTACAAAACTGAAATGAAAATCAATCTAATAATAATCCTAATCTAAATAAATCCAAAACTTAAAACAGGGGAAGAGAATAATCAGGGCTAGAATAAGAGGGAGAGGGAAAGGATTCAATGTAGGGGGGGGGAGGGGGAGGAAGGAAGATTGAACACAGGGAACACAGACAGGGGTAAAAACAAAAATAACACCTAAATCTATCAAATATAATCTAAATAAATGATAATATGGAGGTAAATGAGCTGGATGGGTGAAATAGGAGGAGGAAGGCAATGGATTGGGGAGCTTGAAACTGCTGGGAGAGGGAGCCTTCTGAAAACACCTGCTGTCAGGAACAGTGACTAGCTCAGAAGTTGTTGGGAACGGGGGAAGGCAATGAGTTTTGTTTCTTGCTGCACCCACCTCACTGCAAGCCCCATTGGCTCCATGCAGCCTTGCCCGTGGCCAATCTCAGACTGCAAAGCCAGTGGTCTGAGGAGAAAAGGGATGGTGATTGGGCAGGCTGGCTGCTACTCCAAGCCTCTCCACCCCTGGCGCCTGGAAGTCTGCTCCTCAGCTGACTCCCCCTCCCTGTCACATTTTGTCTTCCAGTGACATGTTTTTGCCACCCGAACTCATCCAAACTCAATCCGAACCGACCGAACTGTTCAGTTGTTTCGGAGTTCAGAATCAGGTTCGGTTCGGTTGGTTCAGGTTTGGGTTCGGGTTCGGTCGTCCGAACAGACTGAGTTCCAACTGAACTCTGAACATCTGAACCGCATTCGCAACCCTACTGTGTAGTCCAACATCTGAAAGCATCCTCAGAGACAAGGTCATAACCACAGCTAAAGTGTTTGTTGTTTAAAAAAAGGCTTTTTTACAACTTTGAGAGTGGTGAATTTTGCAGGGGATAAGAAATTTGAGTTGGACGCAACCTCCTCTTCCCTCCCCCAGGTACTTAGTATTTTATTGATATTTTATTTAAAATATATATCCTGTCCTTTTTTTTCAGGACTCAGGTAGGTAATTGCACCTATGAACACAAGATTCCCTAGTATGAATACCTAAGTCTAAGAATAATTAGTACTGCCACTGTCTTACGGCTATGGTGCTTCTCAACCCAAACTATCCTGTAACAGCTTACAAACAGCCTGATTTTAAGTGTTCTGCTAGTGCAAGCTCTGTTCGGCTGCCAGCCTCTCAGACCTACATGTCAATTGACTTTACCAGTTGGACTACCCCTGTTTGTAAAATTAAGTGCCTGTGTGCAGGCTAAGGGGCTTAAATGTGATCCTAGAAGACTTCCTTTTGCGAATCTCCTGTTAGAACTATGTCCTTATGATGGTAAATAAGGCCTTATGATGGTAACTATGTCCTTATGATGGTAAAAAAGCCAGGTGTACATATGTACTAATTTCTTGACTACTAAATTCAGTGAGCTGTAACAATTGTTTAGCAGCAGTAAAACACAGCAATCTTGGACCGGAAGTGGCAAAGAGCTTGGTATCCCATTTAAAATTGCTGCTCAGTGCATGTAAGTGCTGAGGAAGGGTAAAAGGCAGAATAACCATGCAGGGGTAGGTCTAAGATGTCAGGGTTAATGTAGGTTCTCACACATTTATAACCCGATCCTCCAGCAGATAATATACTTGAGCTGCAGTCAATTGTAAAAAATAAATACATTCTTGACTATTTCCGGGTTTCCGAGGATCGGTTCTAAGTGTTCTTCCAGTCCCCGGTAACTTGGTCGAATACTCAATAGTCAGTAAAATACTTGGTAAAATAAAACCAAGTACTGAGGTTCCTTATATAGGGTCAAGAAAATCCCCATATGTTGCAGGAAAAGACATGTAGGTTGCCCTTCCAAGGATTTGCCTGAGTACTGAGTACCGTACTGGACTGACTACTGCTCTGATTCCTTGGTTACTTGGTATGGTCAAACTGAGTTGGATACTGAGATACTTGGTAAAAACTGAGTATATTTGAAATACTGAGTTTCAGCTCTATAATATATGCACTATCAGTTAGCAAACACATGAGTCCAATCCATTTGAACCAGACCAGCCAATAGTAGCTGATATAGTGTATCTTATCTCCAAGATCACTCCATTATGACCTGTTGGCAGGGAAACAGTATAACTCCATTATGACCTGTATAATGGAAACAGTATTAGTATAGGTCTTAGGCCACTTTCAGACCATTCCCTCAGCACATATTTTGGCTACGGGAGGGAATGCGCACACCAGGATATGCACATGGTTTGGCTGGTCTGAAAGCCCCCCCACGCGGCGTTGCCTGCAAACACCCACAGCAATACAGAGCAGGAAATCCAGCTCTGTATCGCTGCAGATGTTTGCTGACAAAGTCACACTGGGGGTGGGGGGCTTTCAAACCGACCGAACCCGATGCATATCGTGATGTGTGCATTCACTCCCGCAGCCAAAATATGTGTTGGGGGGGGGGAAGGGGGGGGGGGGGGGTCTGAAAGTGGCCTTAGTTTACTAACAGATAAATTATGGTAACAGAAACAAAAATACTTCCAGTACATTCCTCACTGACAATATTTGTAATGGAAACCAAAATCTGATTAACATTAACAAAATTGAACAAAGACCTGACTAGGTAAACTGGCTAAACTGGGCAGTCAGGAATGCCTGACTGGCATTGGAACCTGCTTCTTTTAGAGTTTCAGTAAGAAGTTGAACAACTGCTATTGTTTCCATTTCTGTTGCTAAGTTGGGCCTCCAATGAAATTGCAGGTCAAAATCAGTCTTGCTGTAATCTGCAGGGTGTCTCTGCTTGCTTTCCCAACCCCTGAAGCAGGCCTAGTGGATCTGGAGGTATGTGACCTGCTGATTGGTAGAGTTGACATTTGGAGTTTGGGTACCACTGAGCAGACACATCTGGTTCAACACCTACCGGAAGACTACTTCAAGGTAAGGGTGAAGTAGGCAAGGGGCTGGGAGCTGTGATGGGTGGGAGGGGGTTCAGATAAGGTTTGGAAATTCCTAGTCTAGGTCAATTTGGCAGAGGAAGAGGGTACAGAGATTTTTGAGATGGGTCCTAGGAGAGGTTAAAAGGTCATGGGTTAATGATACGGGACTGAGGCCCATCCCCCCTCCCCCCAATCCTTCATGCTGTGTTGCAGAAGAGGTGTTTTGCAAAAGTTTCTGATTGAAAGGGATGAGAACCCGAGAGGGCGACTGTTTTGGTTTGAGGGAAGCAGAAATTATGGAACTGGGGAGAATGTTTTAAGGCTGTTAGCTGAGCAGGCAAGGTATTTCCATATCCCAATGAAGCCATGGAGGCACTCTCTGGGATGGAGACACTACTACTGGCAATGAAACATGCATTTTTTTGGCAACAATTTTGAAAAGTATACTTTGTTACCTAGTTTGTTCATGTGCATAGTGTACACATGTATAAATGCATACACACCAGACTCTTTATCAGCCTGTACTGCACTTATTTCCCCTTATGCCAACCTTCCCCCCACCCAACAAAGCCAACCCAACCCTCCTCCCCACAAAAAAACAATATAAAAACCCACCCAATTTTCTGACCAGTGTATGGTCCTGGGAGAAGAGTTCTACATCTCTCTCTCTCTGTTTCCTAGGGCGTCTTTAGATGTAACAAATATCGAGTGTCAAAACCTCTATGCACTTCTTTGGCTGTTGTGTGTAAGCACCACAACAATTCCAACACCAATTGGTCCCCCGTTGAACAGTGAACACGCAATGTGAACACCATTGCATCACAAAGACAAACTGCATGTTCCGACTGAACATGTGGCCAATGTTTTGTTTAATGATACTGCGCGTTGTGTTAGCAGGTACAACATGGGGATTGACGTGGCAGCGCTTGTATGCTGGGCTAGGGTGGTGAGCAAAACACCAATTTGCCCCAAGGTGGGCTGTGTGTCTAAGCAGCACCACATGGTGAACACAGGGCCAAACCGGTGTTCATATCTGGGTCAAAACATGCATTCAGACACCTGTTGAAGTGATGTCTAAAGACACCCCTTGTGTGGTGTGGTGTGGGGGTGGGTATTTGGTACATCTTTTTAAAGTTGTTTTAAGTCTTTTTATATTTTATATGATGTGAGCCACTCTGAGCTGCCTGAGGCAAGAGGAGTGGGATAATAAAATTTTAAAATAAATAAATAAATAAATGACATCAGGAAGAGGAAGAAAAAGAGTCTTGTGCTTTTGATCATTTATTTATTTTATTTCATTTTATTTTACATCTTACTACCCCGCCCCTCCTGCCACAGGCAGCTCGGGGCGGCTCACAAACAGTCCATAAAATCAACAACAGTAGAATTAAAAACAACACATAAAAGCAGGATAAAAAATATCTCACCCCCACCCTAACCCACTCCCCCCACCCACTCCCCCATCTCCCCCATAAAATGCCTGGCAGAACATTCAGATCTTATAGCTTCTTCTAAAGGAGGGGAGATCCGGGACCAACCGGACCTCCACCAGATGGAAATTCCACAGCTGGGGCACAGCCACCAAGAACACCCTCCCCTGCATAGCCCCCCGAAACACTCAGGGGACCTCGAGCAGGGCATCCCCAGTTGACCGCAGGGGCCGATCCAGAATCCCGGGGATGAGGCAGTCCCGCAGATAGGTAGATTAGTGGCAGAAGACAAAAGTGCATGCTGGATTGATGACTGCACAACTATTCTTTTGGTAAGTAATCTTGTAATTTTTGGAATTACGATTTTGTAATGGTCTCCCAGGCCCTGGAAGAGGACTCAGCCCTTACACAGTCCAAATATGATGTATTTAATTTTGGAGATACATAATATAGGGTAACAAGGCTCAGTGGCATAGCTACCATGGTGCGGGGGGGGGCTCAGTTGTGCCCCGGCCTGTGCCTGTGGGGGCCCACGGCCGGCCGGAGCATCATGACCCTGTAGCGAGGGGGCCCACCCATCGCCGCCACCGTGCGGAGTCGGGCAGTGCGCCCAGGGCCACCCTGGGAGCAACGTCCCCACTCTGTGCAGTGGCAAGGGCCCCCCTTGCTGAGGGGGGCATGATACCTCCAGCTGGCCCTCCCTGCCACACGGCCCTTGCAGTTCCTGCCTCCTGCTTCCCGCCCTGCAGCTCCTAGAGTGGCGAGGCAAGCGGCAGGTGGCAAAGAAACTTTTTTTTTTCTTTTACATTGCCCGCTCCACGTCCTGGCCCATGCGGAGGGAAAGCAGTGCACCACTGCAGCTCTCCTCCTCTCTCTCCCCAGTGGGGCTAGGATATGGTGCAGGCAATTAAAAAAAACCCCAATTGCCTGCAGACTCTCCATGGCAGCATTGCTCCAGGGACTCGCGCTGCCTCCCTGTGCGCCCGTAAACCCAGTCCTTACAGACTCTGCAGGGACTGGGTTTGCGGGCACAAAGGGAGGCAGCGCATGAGTCCCTGGAGGAGCAATGTTGCTGCCGCTGCTGCACAACAATGGGGATCCCTGGGCCCAGTCTCAGGTTAGTGGCATCTAACCTCCCCACCTGCCCCCATGCCCCCTTCCCTCCTGCCCCCCCAGCCTGCAGTGTGCCCCATCCCCCTACCCTCCTGTCACACCCTCAGCCTGTCCCATCCCCCTTCCCTCCTGCCCCC
>QEPC01012435.1:2027818-2044789 GCA_003113815.1 Sphenodon punctatus
CCTGCCCCCCCAGCCTTCCCCCTACCCCTCCCAGCCAGTCCCAATTCCCCTTCCCTCCTCTGTGATTCTATGTTCCTTTTTGTGACTGTGGTCATAGGTGCGTGTCATCCTTCTTGCTTCTATGTTAGCAGACAGACTTGCTGCTTGCCTTTGCCTTTGCTGTGTTGTGCTTGTACCTTTTAAGTTTGTCTGGTATTACCTGTCTTAAATATGTGAACAGGATTTTTTAATCCTGCTATGGCACTACCACTGATGGGGAGAGAGAGAGAGAAAGAGAGAGAGAGAGAGAGAGTTGTCCTACTGGAGTCACATCCACTTACTGGATGCGATGCTAGTAGGAGGGTTCTCTGCTTCAAATGGTAGGGTTTTACTCAGCAGCAAGGAGTTCCCAGTGTAAACTAATTTTCTGCCCATCACATCTTAACACTGAAAACTCTTTGTTGCTGGATTTTTGGAGGCTCTGCCTACAATGTACAAGCCCCTCCCTAGAGCTCTGCCAGCCATAAGGTTCTGCGTAGCACTGAGATGGATGCCAGGGATGGGCAGACCCCTCCCCCTCCCTTAAGACCTGCCCCTCCCTTAAGCCCCACCCACTTTGGGTTTTCAGAGCGCACTTTCGGTTTTCACTTGAGGGGCCCATAACTAAGGCTTGAGCCCGAGCCCTTCTCAACCTTGCTACGCCCCTGACAAGGCCTGCCCAGGCATGTTCTTGAGCTATGTGCTTCCTTTCAACCCTATAGCCAAATATGGGGTGACTAGATTCCAAATGGACTTGCATTAATTTCTGGGACATCTTTATATTTTGAGTTCAGTCTCTAAGTTTAAACAACTAAATTGTTATTTGCAGGGACAATTTATGGGAGATATGAAGAAACATTTGAAATCTTCCCATCCTAAGCTCCTTGAATAGGTTTTCGAAAGAGATGAAAAAGTTGCTTTGAAAAGACAACACAAACTACCCCACCCACCGAGACAATGAAACAAAAACCTGTTAATTACCTAGACAAAAAACCTTCAGTTTAAGAAGCTTGTTAGGGCAGCATTACAAATTATACTCAAATGTTAACATGACAGTAAATTGTATGTTAAGGCGACTTTAAAATATCAGACCAATCTATACATTTTTCTTTTCTTATATATTAATTAAAAAAATTATGCCTTAACTGAAATTAAGCTGCATATGTGTGGTATGGTGACTGAGCAATACTTATACGTGATGATGAGGAATGCATTCAATTTAATTTCAGTTAAGTCATAATTTTTTAATTAATGAATAAGAAAAGAAAAATTTATAGATTGGTCTGATACTTAATAAAGTTGCCTTAATATACAATTTACCAATGTGTGAATGTTTGAGTATAATTTGTAATGCTGCCTTAATAAGCTTCTTAAACTGAAGGGTTTTTTTCTAGGTAATTTGCCCTTCTTTTGAAACTTAATAGTTTTGTTAATGCTTAAACTGGCCCCAGACGCAAGAACACTGCAGGTGCATGCAGGCACTCACCCATCCCCCCCACACCCCCACATAGAGCGGCCTGTTTTTTCACAGGTTTCTCTGTGTACGGGTGATTGGTGGAGGTGCATGTTACACAGGAGTGCACAAGCGACTGCTTTCATATGAGATGCACCCACCCACGCCACCGTGTAGGTGTGTCTCATGTAAAAGAGGTCACATGCTCATTCACACATGTGCTCTCACCTCTCTCACTCAGGGTGATTTCAGACATTACACAGTCCAGAGTCACCACAATGGATTCCCAGTGGTGGTGAACCATTCAACCACCCTCTGCGGTCAATAAAAGTCCCGAACAGACGTGATGGGAGTGGGACCACAGCAGGGAATCGGACCGGCAGACCATGGCCCAGGGCAGTGCAACAGATGTTACGCCAATCCCAGGCCAGGCCATGGTCAAAGCGCCCGGAAGGCTCTGGGGTGGTTCGTCTCGGTTGCTGCCATGTGTCCTTTAAATCTCCCTCCGTGGCCTGTGTTGTTGCTGGTTGCCTGGAAGTGATGCTGCGTGCTTTGTTCCCGGCTGGGAATCATTTTGATTGATTCCGGCCGGTGATTGCCATCCAGACATTATTTTATATTGTTTCCCGCTGGTAATCTCTTTGACCACGCTTTCGGAGATGGTCCAGCCCGGAGGTCCGGAAGCATGGTTGAATTTGACCCTATGTGGGTATTGACTGTGGTGAACATATGGCGGCCACCGAACAGATGTTCAGGGTGCTTTGGTCCCGCCTCAGGATTGACCGTGGTTCACTGTGGTTGAGAGTGATCTTGTAATGTCTGAAAATACCCATACACTCATTCTAACTGATCACACACACAAACATTCAACACACTACAGATATGATCTCATCTCACACATTCATTCAAATTGATCAGTCATGCACACAAGACTAGGGGCGTAGCCAGGGTGCAATGGGCCCCTGGTCAAGAAGTCAAGATGACTCCTCCTCTTTGTATCCCATCAGCGGGCCTAGGGGTGCTGCCCAGCTCGGCGGTCCTGGGGGAGCTGCTATCAAACACACAAGACACCCAAAATGCAGCCAGCCTATTAAGCTCATTATGCCATGAAAAGAGACATATATATATAACCAGTTTAGTTGTGCCTCCACCCCATAACCAGCTCATTTGTGCCCCCTACCCCATATAATCAATTAATGCTTCCCCTACACCCATAACCATTCCATTTGTGCCCCCAGGGTAGCGTGAATTAATTATATGGGAGGCACAAATGAACTGGTTATGGGGTGGGGGTTTAAAGACAGTATTCCTGTTAGGAATAGCTTCATTAAGAAGAGTTAGTGATATAGCAGCCATAATAATCTCAGAAACAGATGTGCAGATTTTGCAAGATAGAATAGATATTGCTTTATATCCTAATTTCCTACCTAAGATAGTATAAGTAAGACAGTTGTGAGAATGTGGTCCATTTTACATCGCCCTCTCCCACCCATGAACACACATATTTCTGCATGTTCATGGGTGGGGGAACTCTGTGTTAATGACGTGTTGCATGCCCCCACAGTGAGTAGGGTGCAAGTGACCACCTAACATGCATCCCCACTCACCCCCACATCTCGCTGCCATGCCCTGAGCAACTGGGGGAAATGGCAGTTGCTCCATGGGTGCTGATGAGTGGGGGGGGGAATGAGTGGGAATGTGTGTGCGACTGTGTGCATGCCCCACCCATGCACCAGCACACCCACAGACCCACAACCTGGCAGAGCCATGTAAATACAGCCTGTGAGGAGCCACTTGAAGAAGAACAGAAGGTTGCTGCCTTGTAAACAAGGTTCTTTGTGATGACTCCAACATTCTCACAATACCCACCCTTCCAGCCCTGCATGGAATTTCTTTCTTATATTCCTAGAAAGGATTGGAAGGAACTGTCATTCTGAGGGGGAGAGTCAGTGCTTTTTATACTAGAGGAACTTGAGATCATCATGTGGTCTATTATTTGAATATGGTGAGCATGCACAACCCAGTTGTGAGAATGTTAGGAGCCATATCGAAGAACCTTTTTTACAAGGCAACAACATTCTGATCACTCACATGGGGAGGAGTTGCGTGTAAACAAACAGCTTTATCTCCCAGTCAAATCGGTGTCCCGCTGCTGCAGCACTAATAGCAGACAGAGGCAGGTGAGGCCCCTGCCCCTGGACTCCCCTTCATTGTTTGTAATCCCACAACATGTGTTGCTGGAGGAAAGCTAGACTGGTTGTCAACCAGAAGTTTTTGCTCTACTGACTCCTATTGAACAGCATAAGCACTATTCAATGGGAGTTTGCTACCGCCTTAACTATAGAGCCACGATCATGGCCCTATAATTTCACCAAAACACAGGTGAATGTTTCAATTGATACTTAAAAAGTCCTTGGGTCATTGGTGACTGTTGATGGGTATCCTTTCTCTGTTATTGAAGACTTAGGATTCCGAGAGAGAAACTTTTAATGGACAATGATGTTTTTCTGGCATCTGTGTTTTTTGATTCCAGATACAAGGAATGACTGAAAGATGGACAGTTTGAAAGAGCAGGGAAATATCTACTTGTGCTTGGTGCAAAACTACCTTTTGGTAGCAAAAGCAGTCTGAAGAAAGTTGACACTTTGCTGATGTTAAAAACAAAATGATTCACAGGAGAGACAGTATTCACAGTATTTCTGGTGAAAAGACATATGGTAAAGATGATGAACTTGATCATTTTCTAGAGCTATGCTATAAAGAAAGCTCATAGCACAGCATACAACTCTGTGACCAAGATCAGTATTTCCATTTCAGTCATGGCAAATTTTAAAAAAATGTTTGGCATCCTACAGTGGGATGTATTGTATGGTCAAGAATGAAGATCCACTTGTGTGGTGGGTTAAGAAATGGTGCTGAAACCATTCGTCATTCTGCATTAGCTGTTTTAGCTCTGCTTCTGACATGAGTAGTTGTTGAAAGACTGTTTTCTGCTCTTGCCTATATTTTGAGCTACCTTTGATCTAGACTAGATGCAAAATCATTGGATGAGACTCTTTTCCTTAAGACCAATGGCATCGATTTTTGAGAAATCTGTTTTCAATTGCAATATGATCAATGTTTTTTCAATTGCAAGTATGTTTTCAGTTGAATAAATGTCTACTTGCACTAATAGATAACTGATTTAATTTGAGTAACATTGGCCATTTTTAAATGGGCATGACTGTGGCGTGGGCCCGTGTATGCTGCATGGAGCCCTGATACATGTTCAATGGGGGAGGGATTTAAACGGGACAGTGTGTGTGTGTGCTAGGTGTGCACCCCTAACCATGCACTGCCCACTCCTGTCCCTGCATGGAGCATTCTGAATCCCCCCCCCCCTCAATGCTCCATGTGTGGGGTTGAATGGGCAGTGCATGGGTCATGGGAGCCCACACCCACCTACACCATCTTCAGATGGGTGCTTGGGAGGGGATGGGTGGACCTGAGTGGGAGCGTTCCATTTAAAAACGGCCATTTTTACCAGCATTTAAATTGCCTGACTAACACTAGTGGAAGTAGTATTTGAAAAAAGAAAAAGTTGGTAACAGTATAGCTATTAGTAGTCTAAATAATTTGGGTACCCAACCCTGCCTGTTGGGTTCTTCTCTGAAGTTACTTAAAGTGGCTTGGGTTTCTGTTTAATTTAATATGTAATGAATTTATGGGATTTTCCCTGTTCATGTTTTTCTTTGTGTATTATACATGTCTGTCTGTCTTGTTATGGCAACAGCTAAACAATAAAATTTATTCTATTCTCTTCTACTTAAAGTGGCCACAGTTGGAGACAGAATGCGAGTAGAGCTGAAACTGATAGGACATTTGCTACCTGCAGGCAATATCTCCAATTCTGAGTAGACCATCATATACCCGATTGGTACCTAGGTACAGTCAGGCACCCAATTACTGGTGATTACTGTTACCAATTTACTAATTCTGATTGGTAAAGAAATAGGTACTGGAAGTCAGAAAACAGTAAATTGGTATATCAGGTATTCTTTCAGGCACTAATTGAGTACCAATTAATACCCAATGTTACTGGATTGGGCCAAGTTCTGCAGTTTTGATAGGTATATACCTGGGTTTGCAGATACTCATTTTAGGCTAGATGGACCATTGGCCTGACCCAGTATGGCACTTCTTACATTCTTTGCAGGCCAAAGGCTTGTTGTCAATGATAGATTTTTTTTTAAAAAAGAGTTAATAAGTTGCTGTGCTCCCCTAATTAGAGCCAAAATGAAAAATCTCAGTGAGTACTCTTTCTGACAGAAACAGCTCTTTTGTCTTCATTCATGCGAGGAGGAAATTTACCTGCGTTTTTGACTATTTTCCCACTATTTTCCACAACTTCAGCAATTGCAGGTAATTTTTAGTAGGTATTATTGGTATTTTTTTACTAATTTCTGGTATTGTAGGTATTTTTGGTAATACCAGAAATTATCAGAAATCACAAAAAATGACAAAAATGATGGAAAATTGCACTTGCCGATACTGATGGCACAGGAAACGCGGAAGCAGGAAATACCAACAAATGACCGAAAGTGCTCCTGAAAGGCCAGTATTTCCGATGGAACGAGAGCACCTGCTCTCGCTTATGCCCTACGTGCTAATACACATTCTATGATCAGAAAAGTATAGGAACGCCAGTGTCGCTTAGCAGATAAGGCGCTGGACTTGGGCCTGAGACACCAGAGTTCAAATTTTGTTTTAACCATGACCTCACTGAGTGGAATTGGGCAAGTCACCATTTCTCAGCTTTAGTTCCCTATCTGTTAATAAATAATAATAATAACAATAATAATAACAATAATAATAATACTAATAATACTAATAATAATACTAATAATAATAAATCATGACAATGCATTTTAACACTGAAAGCACTATAAAAATGATGAATAAGAATAAAATAATAGGGATAAATCCATTCGTTTATTATTTGTTGAGAATTATTTTCTCTTCTTCTTTGTAGACATATTTTTCCTCTGTGAATCTCTGTAGGATGCAGTACAAATTTTACGCTATTTATCAGATTGTCTTACCCTTGGCTTTTGACTTATAAATTATATCCCACCCCCCTTTACACATGCAGTAAAAGGGGGTAATCTGGTGAATCCATAGTATTTTAAAAACAAATTACATATTGCAAGTTGAGACAGCAATTAAACGCACTTAGAATAAAGCCTTGCCTAAGCGTTGAACGTGTTATATTTAAGCTCCTCAACAAACTGAGCCCATAATTAATGCTCTTCAAACTGCACACCTCACTGTCAAAGAAAAAATGTGGCTCTTAATCATGCCATAATCATATTCTGCAATCGTGGAGTGGAAACATGACAGGCCAATCAGTTTTTAAGGAATATTTAGAAAAATGAGTATAATTGTGGGGAGTTTGTGTTTTTCTTTTTAAAAAGCGACCTCTTCTACTCACCGCCTTTGCAGGAATGCTTCTTTTACTGATTAATTATCAATCTCTAGCTAGTTCTGTAGCATGCAGTTAAATAAAGTGAGATATTTCCTTTCCTAAAGGTGCTGCTGTACAAGAAGTAGTCCTTATCTTCTAGCTGAATGTATGCTAGTACCCAAGATCTTTTCAATTCTATTTAAGTTTGACTCTGCCTGGGTGGAACGTTGATTGAGCATAAACTGCGTGGGTTTATGTGATTTTGAACTTCCCTCAACCCCAAATGCACATGTGAAGATGGGTGAGGCTTCTTCACATGTGCCACCAAAACCTTTTCTGCTTCTCCAGTTGGGCAGTTCAAGTGTGGCTCCCAGTGAGGTTTGGTCCTGAATAAGGCTGAAATGAGATCTTGCCTGTCTCGAAAATCTCGTCAAGAATAGGCTTCTCAACAAGATTTTCTTATCTTGAGATTCTTGCGAGAGTTTTGTGAGAAACTCGAGAGTCTTGCCAGTCTCGAGAACCTCATAATAGTAAAACATTATCTGCACATGCACAAAAATGGCTAACAGGGCTGTTCTGCGCATGCGCCTCTGATTTTTGAACTTCTCGAGTTTCTTGCAAGAATCTCATGAGATCCCGCCAGTGTTGCAAGATTCTTGCAGCATTCTTGAGATAATTAATTTCATGCTCATTTCAGCTGTAGTCCTGAACCCCACGGTACCTTAATGATGCTGTGTCTTCATCATTGCACCCGAGTCTTAGCACCTAGATTGCAGAAGCTGCTTGGAATCTTTGCAGACAAGACTATCTCCACCAACAGGAGAGATTTGAAAATGAGATTCAAGCAGATGAATTATTATTATTATTATTATTAACAAACATTTATATAGCGCCAGCAGTGTACCTGGCACTTTACAAAGTAATAAAACAGACACGGTCCCTGCCCCTAGGGCTTACAATCTGAGAGACAGGAGCTGGGGGAGAGACTTAGGAAGGGGAACAGAGGGAGAGACAAGGGGTCTAACATTCATGAAGATGCGAAGTCTCAAGTGCACGTACTTGGCTTGGTTACGATGAGAATGACAGCAGGCAGGTTCATGTTGCAAGGATAAGGGTAAACAGATCGTAGGTATAGGAATAGTGGCTCAGCAGGATAAAGAGTCAGACAGAGCAGAGCGAAAGAGGTGAGTTTTAAGGAGAGATCTGAAGGTATGAAGGGAGGGGGCAAGGCGGATGTGGACAGGGAGGGAGTTCCAGGCATGGGGGGCAGCAAGTGAGAAGGGACGAAGGCGCTTAGGGGAGCAGGGAAGGCGTGGAAGGGTGAGAAGGGACAGAGGAGGAGCGAAGTGCACGGGCTGGAGTATGGAGGGCAATAAGTGCAGAGAGGTAGGTGGGAGCGAGGTTGTGAAGAGCTTTATAGGTGAAGACTAGGAGCTTGTGCAGGATTCGTTCAGGAAGGGGAAGCCAGTGAAGCGAAGAGAGGAGGGGCTGCACATGGTCTGGTAGTCTGGTGAGGTAGATGACCCTGGCAGCAGAGTTTTGGACAGAGATGAGGGAAGAAAGGTGAGACCGGGGAAGGCCAGTGAGATGTGCACATATTTGTCTATCTTGCAGCTCTTGGCTATATGAAGATTTGTTTCTTGGCTCTTGAGTTTGAGAACTTTGCCCACCACTGTTATATTGCTTTTTTTATATAGCACCAGCAATGTACCTGGCTCTGAACAGTCATGACTAGAGACAGGTCCCTGCCCCAAGAGGCTTATAGTGGAGGAAAGGAAAGGGGGAGGGGAACATCGGGAAAGACAGGGTGACATTGAAGAAACTGAGAAAATTCAGGTGCCTCTGCTGAACTTAATTACAAGGAGATGCTGGAGCATAAGACAGTATAACGAGAAATATCAATGAGCACTCTATGAGGGTGAGAAGGAATAGCTGACAGAAGAACTTTAGGGTGTTTTCACATGAGAAGGGAGGCAGCTGGAAAGAATAGTGAATCTGTGGGTAAGCCACGCGAGTGCCACTTCCGGGGGCAGTGTCGGGAGCCCTTCAAATGGGGAAACCCATGCATGTGTCCTGTGGATGGGAGAGCAATTGCTACCCTTCCTCTGCTCAGGTTCAGCCCCGGTTCAGCCCATCACATGGATAGAACCCTGGAACTCTGGGCCTGTGGTAGCAGGAAAAAGCCCCTGGAGGAAGATGCCACCACTTCCAATCATCTGCTGGAGTAGCAAGATGGGGGGGGGGAATTTATGCACTGGGCTGCCCATCAGCTGTTGGAGGAGACCATGGAGAGGAGGAGGAGCAGTCCCAGTGTCCCTGACTGGAGTCAGTGGAGAATCCCCCGTGTCCCCTGGCTGCATCACCACGCTAGTCTATCTTGAGCTTGGAGTTGGCTTGAGATAGACCAGTGGGGGAACGGGGGACTCTTTTCCAGGGAGAACAGTACTGTGTACCACAGCACGGATCCCTCCAGTGTTAATATCAAGTTGGGAAGTGCTTCCTGGCTTGACACTGACCAACACTGTACTCCCCAGCATGGATCATTCCCATCTATGTCCCCATCTATGCCTATTGTTTTCTGGGCTCAATTCAAGGTGTTGGTAATGACCTTTAAAGCCCTAAATTGTTGGGTCCTGCCTACATGCAGGACCGCCTCATGCCCCATGCCGTGGTATGATCCTCGTGGTCAGCCAGGCTTTGGAATTCCCTCCCGATGGAGGCCCGCTTGGCCTCAGACCTCCCCTCCTTTTGGAGACAATGTAAGACCTGGCTGTTCTGCCAGGCCTCTGGGGAGGGAGACGGGTATTTGGGTGGGTGAAGGATTTTGATTTCCACTCTTTTTAGTATTTTATGGTTTTAATAAGTTTAGCTGGTATTTTGTATTGTTGGTTTTACTATTTTGTATGTTTTAACTTGCTGTGAGTCGCTCTAAGTTGCCTGTGGGCAAGTGTAGTGGGATAATAATAATAATAATAATAATAATAATAATAATAATAATTTCACAGCTCTCCAGCCACGTTCGTGGTTTAGACCCTGACACTCTCATAGGCCAAAATGGGAGTGTTGGGGTGAAAACTGTGAGAAGTGACAAAGCTAGTTATACATACACAGTCTGACATCTATCTTTACAGTCACGCTTGCTGACTGTCAGGTAGCCTACTGACATATTGTAGCCTGAGGGTATGATTCAGTCGATGTGGATACCACCACCCTTTTCATGGAGACTTATGGTCATGCTAAGAGTGCACTCCTCTACCTTTTAAAGGCAATGGTAATTATTCCATTGAATTTCGGGGGTGGAGGATTGCACCCTAAATGTTAATACTGGTGTTAGTTACTTGGAGGATATCTCTCTAGATGTTTTATATAGGAAAAATAATTTTAAGTATCAGTGGCGTAGGATTATTTGCAGATTTTTCCAGTATAAGGATAGTGAATAAAATCCCAATTTGAAGAATGTTATTTTTTCTGCAGGAGTTATTTTCGTATGGGTGAAAAATGGGAGTTCTTGAACTTTCTTTCAGCAAACCTCTGGAACATATGTTATTTTTAGCATGTGAACAGACATGCAGTAATCTTAGAAAATGCCTCAATATGTTTGCTAAATCCTGGGATGGGGTCGCTGATGCATTTTAAGTTAAGCATGAACTCAGGCCACTTTTATAGAAGGCGCTTAGAAGCTAGAGATGGGCGAACGTGGTTCAGATATTCGGAGTTCGGACTGAACTTGGTCTGTTTGGACGTCCGAACCGAACGTCCGAACCGAACGTCCAAACCGAACTCTCGAATGACCGAACAGCTCAGTCGTGTTTGGATGAGTATGGATGAGTTAAGGGGCAGGAAAATTGTCTTTTCAGGGCCAAAAATTAGGTTTCATTTTCCGGTTCATTTTGGTTTTGGTGTCGTTTTGGTTTCGGTTTCGATTTCGATTTCGATCGTGCTATATTTGACTGTTCGGCCAAGTTCAGCCAACCCGAACTCGGCTGAACCGAACCATTGAGCATGAACTTGGGTTTCAAACCGAACAACCCAACATCCAAATCGCATTCTGTTCACCCATCCCTATTAGAAGCGCCTCCGGAACCCCGCATTCAAGAAGAAATCCACATGGGGAGTGTTTACATGCTTTTTGTGCTACCGAAAGTGATGTGCCCCATGTTCTATTCAGCAGTAGTGGCTGTAGATGTGGGGTTTTCAAAAGACACATTCTGTAGACCTGAAAATTGAGGTCTACAAAATGCACCTTTTGAAAGCTCCGGGTCTGCAGCCGCTGCCACTGAAGAGAACAGGCGGCACATCACTTCCGGTAGTGCAGAGAGCATGTAAATACTCCCCGAATGGCTTTATTTTTGAATGCGGGGTTCCAGAGGTGCTTCTAAGCATCTGTTTAAAAGTGGCTTTAAGCCCTTTGTGTGTGGACTTTGTTTACTACGAAAAGAAAAACTGTCCCTAGTTAATGATTACTTAAGATGTAGTTGTTTACAGGTGATTGTTGATGAAATGTGTGGTTGCCAGTAGTTTAGAGATCTACTTCTCATCAAATCACTAAGCTCCACCCCTTTTGCATAATGCAACAGGTGACCTGCCCCCTGTAAGTCCTGCCTTCCAGGTCTGTGGAAGGTTCTTATGCTGAGGTTTGGCACAGCTTCCTGGTCAGGATCAGCTACCTCAGTATTTAACATCTAGTGTTCTGAAACTCTTAATAGAATTCACAGGGCACTGGAGTTATTAATTGTAGGATCCTGAAGAACAATTTGTTTCCAGCATCATAGCAAGCTAAGCATAAAGCAAAGTTAAGAGATGTGTGCTAACACCACAGATTGACTGGATTGTTAGATCAAGAATCACCTGCCATCAGTAGGAGGCAGCATTTTTAGGATCCCGGTATCCTCCCACATCTCATGCGTCTTATGTGAGGGGTTTGAGCCTCTCATTTCTCTGAGAGTATATGGACAACATTGTACCACCTCCCTCATGACAGAGCGGCACTTGCAGAGGGCATGGAGTCCCCCAAACAAACTTTGTCTCCCCCCCTTTTTATCCCACGGTGACCACACCCTAAGCAGCACAATGCAGTTTCTAGGGTCTGTCATGGCTGCTAACTCCTCTCTTCCCCCTGGAGTAGCCCCTGAAATCCTGCTGGGTGGGCTCCCTAGGTGGTCCTGGTTTCCGGTGGCCTCACTGTGGCAGGCGGCTGATCGGTTGTACTTTGCCCACCCCAAGAACTTGTTCCATCCCTGGCCACAAAGCCCTCCTTCTAATTAGCTCTCTATGCCGCCTTCCTGTATTGCCCTTTAATCTGTATAATGGCATTAATAGTAATGCTTATAACTGATAGACAAGCAGCAGAGCCAAAGGAAAAAAGCAAAGATTCTTGGCTCCAGCATGCTAGCTACTTCCTATGTGGCCTATTTCCCATATGAAGTTTCCTTACTGCTGAGAATCTTTCAATGGAGAGTTAACAGTAAAGTAAGGTGCAATTAACTTGTAAAGGTTCCAAAGCATATTATTGAAGGGAAATAAAAACTTGTCTTTCAAAGATAAATGTCAAATGTGTTCCTAGCCTAAAGGTTGGAATCCTGAGTACGGTTCTGGCAAAGTGAATCCAGTAAAATTAAGGGGAACTGGTGTGCAGCCCTAGGGATATGAAATATTTTTGCCTTGTTTCTGAGATTTATCCACTTATGTACTTTCTTTCCCCCCAGAAGGCATGTGGAATTGTGGTATGAACACCAGGAGAACTTTCTCAGGAATGCTGGACTACAGAGAGGATAACTTCCGCCTTTTTATTAGAATAATAGATTTTAGGTTTGGAAGGAACAGCAAGGGTCAGCTATCTACAATGAAATACTGAACAATACTAAATAACACGCCATATTATTTTTCAAGAATCTCTCATAACAGGAATAAATGTTTTGGGACAAAATATGTACCCACCATATTTAAGGGTGGGCAAATTTATTAATATCCTCTCAGTAGACTGAGATACAACTATGGGTAGTTCCGTTCGCAGATCAAAATATTAGTGTGACTGGCATTAAAGGTCAGGCCTGTTATTTGACAAATATCTGCTTATCCAAAACTTGGAATTCAGCATAGGAAATGTTGCTATTAGTTAAAATTCTGCCTAGACTCAGCATGCCTACTACATGACACTGTAACTAATGAAGTACACACCATTTAATATAGGAGAGCTTTGTAGTTTATATTTTCATCTACTACATGTATTGACCCATTAACTACTGTTCTCACCCTTTGTATCACAGCTGTGGTTTGTTCCTGAAAGGTAAAAAGCAACATACCTGTAAAACAAACTGGACAATAAATATATATATTTCAAATACCTTGCATCTAAAAAAGCTACAAAAAGGACTATAACTGAAAGGAAAAAATAGCCTAAGGAAATAAATAAAGCAACACAAAATGAGTCACCTAAAAGAAATTATGTTTGCTACTTTTAAAGAGAAATTTGCAATAAAATTTAAATCTTCATATTTGAGTCTGTGAAGGTTAGTTATTAGAAAAGGCAACATTTCTTTTATATTTTATGCCATTGCCAGTAGATAACTTTTGTATGGATTTCAGACATACCTCACCAGTATTTACAACAGAAAGCAGTTCTGTACACCCCATTTTTACAAGTCAGATTTACTCACCTTGTAAGACTTATGGTAAGAGTTAATTCATTAAGGTTTGTGAAGTTCATTAAGAACCTCTGATGCAGCTGCAATATAAGTGTGAAGTGTTCTTATCAGGAATGTGCAGTGGCTTTCCTGTTCTTACATTTATGGTCCATTGCATACGAGAGAGCTCCTCAACCTGACCACATGTACACTCTAAATTTGAACAAATTCTGAGCACTACTTAATTAACCCCCAATCCTACAAGACTGATGCTCAAGCACAGAAACTGTGCAGGTAAATATTTTCAGGAACAGGGGTTATTACATGAATCAGAAAGTTAGCCTAAAAAATGTATTTGTATTGTCCATTGGAATTTAATAATAATAATAAAAAAGTTTTTAAAAAACCTAACAGTTTAACATTTAGGTGAATAACCATTTCTTTTTTTAAAAAGTAAGTATTAAGGAAACAAGAAAAAAAAATAGCTTTCAAAATATATTTTTCCATCACATATTTTTATGGTCTTAAGAACTTGTATAGCTCCTTTCCTTATGAGAAGTTGAGCAATTCACAAACTTGCACTAAGGGTAGGCACCTTGTATTTGTTTATGAGATGGCCCTACATGGGGCTTCCCTTGACTGCTTGGAAGCTTCAGCTGGTGCGGAATGTGACGGGCCGTCTTCCGTCAGGGGTGGCTAGTCGGGAGCACATTACACTGGTGCTCTATAGTCTGCATCAGTGGCGGCCCCTTCCCCAGGGCGTTGGGGCAGATGCCCCACCAATCCCCTCAGGGGTCCCCCCCATGCTTGCTGGGGAGACAGGAGCTGCTCCTCATCTGATCCTGTGGCAGCGCTGTCAGTTTCCCCGCTTGTCTGAAGGCTTTGTTTACATTTTAACTCTCCTCCTAGAGAGCAATGAGTCATATGTAAACAAAGCCTACAGCGAAAGAACTCTGCAAGGGAAGGAGGGGAGGGGGCAAACATCCTCCTCCTGCTGCTGCTCCCCCCTCCCTCTAGCTTTCCACTCATGGGTCAGAGTGCTAAAGGGAGGTGGGGACTTAGAGGATCTCCCCAAAGCCCTCAGGGAGCATGCGCTGGACATCAGCCCAGAAAAGCACTGCTTTCTGGGGGATTGGGGAGGGTGTGGGGGAAGTGCCATGTGCTCCTTGGCTGGGTTCCTATGCAGAAACCTATGCTTTGGCCACCCCATAGCTCCTTTTTCTCCCCTGGCCCCTCCTCTACCAGAGTGGGAGGAGGGAGGGAAAGAGCTCATTCTTCCTTGCTCCTTCCTCCTTAGGTTCACTGGAGGAGATGGGGAAGAGGGAGAGAGCGCTCCTCCACCCCTATTTTTTGCAAGAGGGGAGATGCTGGGGACTTGTTTGGAGTCCCTGGCCTCCTTGTTTGGAGGGAAGAACAACAGAAGGTGGTTATCAGAGTCAAACTAGATGGATCAGGAGGTCTCATCCTTTCAGAAACCTGGTAATTTTTGAAAAAACAAATGCCCTGCCCTGATCTCCTCTACATTGTTTGTTGGCTTGTGCTTTCTTTTGTCCTCTTCAATCCCTCCCCACTCCCATGCATTACAGGCAGGGGTAATTACTAATTTTGTGAACCCAGTTGGAAGGGCTGTGTTGCCTTGCTGCCTATTCTTTAAAATATTTTCTTGGCACTTCCTGTTTTAGTTTTTCACCCTATGTGAGACCCTGTCACCCTAATTGTCTGCTTTCTATTTGTTATGGGGTTTTTTTGGTGGGGGATGGATGGAAGGGTTTCTAATCCTTGCTGGAATGTTCACTGCATTTAAAATGGCCCCTTTTCTAGTACCAGTTTCAAGAATTTTCTGCTGCAAGAAAGCCACCATACCACATGCTGGTTCACTAATGACTAGTGACTCTTTGCATGAATGTTTGTTCCCTGTCTGATAAGTTTAGTTTGCAACAGAACTGCGCAGCATGTTCTGGGGGACAAGTGGAACTTCATGCTGTTGCTTTTGTGGTGTGCTAAAGACTTAAAATAATGTTGTTGACTTGAGATGGGTTGCTTTGCTTGCTCTGTGTTTGCCTGTGCACTGCTGGGGTTCCCCCTCCTCTCCCTCTGCCTGCAGTAGGATCTGATCAGACTGGGAGCTAAAGCTGTTTGTAAACAAACAACTCCTCCCCATGTGAGTGATCAGAAGGTTGTTGCTTTGTAAAGAAGGTTCTTCAAGATGGCTCCTAACATTCTCACAACTGGGTTGTGCATGGCATGCTCACCATATTCAAATAATAGACCATGTGATGGTCTCAAGCTCCTCAAGTATAAAAAGCACTCTCCCCCTCAGAATGACAGTTCCTTTCAACCCTTTCTAGGAATATTCCTTGTGTGGCTGGAATGGTGGGTGTTGTGAGAATGTTTGAAGAACCTTGTTTACAAGACAGCAACCTTTTGTTCTTCTTCAAGTGGCTCCTCTCAGGCCATTTTTACATGGCTCCGCTGGGTGGAGGATCCATGGGCACGCTAGTGTGTGGTTGTGGTGTGCACATGGCTGCAAACACTCCACTCACCCCCCACTCATCCGCACCCACGGAGCAACCGCCATTCCCCCCGGTTGCTCCATGCAAAGGGAAGATATCGGTGTGTGTGGGGATGCATGTTAGGCAGCACACACAGGCACCCCCAGTCATTGTGGGCACATGCGCTGTGTCATTCACACAGGGCTCCCCCAGCTATGAACACTCAGAAATCTGTGTGTTCATGGGTGGGAGAGGCCTGTGTAAAAAGGGCAACATTCTCAGAAATGTCTTCCTTACTTATAATATCTTAGGTAGGAATTTAGGATGTAAAGCAATATCTATTCTAGCTTTGAAAATCTGCAAAAACGTTTCTGAGATTATTATGGCTGCTATTTCAGTAACTCTTCATAATGAATTTATTGCTAAAGATAATATTGTCTTTAAACCCCCACCCCATAACCAGTTCATGTGTGCCCCCCATATAATGAATTCACACTTAGGGATGGGCGAACAGATTGTGGTTTGGGTTTGGTCGTTCAGTTCGGCTGTGTTTGGTTCGGCCGTTCGGTTCGGCAGTTTGGTTAGTTCATTGGGTTTGGGTTCGGCTGTTTGGTTCGGCTGTTCTGTTCAGCCATTCGACTGTTCTGTTCAGCCGTTCGGCCATTTGGTTCGGTCGTTTGGGAAATGTTATGGGTATTTTTATTTATTTTTTATATGGTTTATTGGTTTTTTATTGGGTTTTATATGGTTTTATTTTTGTTTTTTATTTGGTTTTTTTGTTTTTATATGGGGTTTATTTATTTATTTTTAAAATCTAATATTATATATATCTATCTACACTAAATCTAACTGCTATTAACTATTCTAAATGCTATGAACTAAATGGATTATCTAATAAGTACACAGGCCTACTCCTACAAACACTAAAACTAAATCACTAAC
>QEPC01012435.1:2045031-2062752 GCA_003113815.1 Sphenodon punctatus
AGGCAGATAGTTTCATTTCTTGCAAGCCTCTCCACCCCTGGTGCCTGGAAGTCTGCTCCTCAGTGACTAGTACTACCCCTCCCTGTCACATTTGACCTTACAGTGAACCTTTTTTTGCCACCCGAACTCACCCGAACGCGACCCGAACTGACAGAACTATTCGGTCATTTCGACGTTCAGATTGAGTTCGGTTACGCCAGTTTGTGTTCGGAAGTTCGGTTTGGTTGTCCGAACAGGCCGAGTTTGGGCTGAACTCCGAACTTCCGAACCGCATTCACCCATCCCTATTCATACTGCCCCGAGGGTGCAAGTGAACTGGTTATGGGGTGGGGGCAGTGTGAATTGATGATGGGGGAACGACTGAACTGGTTCTCTCTCTCTCTCTCTCTCTCTCTCTCTCTCTCTCTCTCTGGCATATGCATTTTGAGTGTCTTGTGTCTTTGATAGCAGTGCATCTAGGCCCGCTGGAGAGGGGGGCCCATCTTGGCCAGAGGCCCATTGCACCCTAGCTACGCCCCTGCTAATGGCTAGTCTTTGCAAGAATATTCCCTCTCTGGTTGCAGCAGATGCCTTTTATATTGCAAGTTTAGTTTGCAACAGCTCTGCATAGCATGTTCTGGGGGACAAGTGGAACTTCATGCTGCTGCTTTTTGTGGTGTGTTAAAGACTTAACGTAATATTGTTGGCAGCTTGAGATAGTTTGTTTTGCTTGCTCTGTGTTTCCATGTACAGAAGGGCTGTGCTGCATCTCCTCCTATTCTTTAAAATATTTTCTTGACCGTTGCTGCTTTTCACCTTGTGTGAGACCCTGTCACCCTAATTGTCTGCTTTATGTTTGCTTTGGGGATTTTTTGGAGGGGGATGGATGGAAGGGTTTCTACTCTTTGCTGGAATGTTCGCTGCACTTAAAATGACCCCTTTTCAGTGTCATTTTCAAGACTTTTCTGCTGCGAGTAGGCCACCATGCCACATGTTGGTTCACTAATGGCTTGTCTTTTGAAGAATGTTCCCTCTCTGGTTACAGCAGATGCCTTTTACATTGCAACAAAACTGTGTAGCATGTTTTGGGGACAAGTGGAACTCCATGCTGATGCTTTTGTGGTGTGCTAAAGACTTCACATAATATTTTTGGTTTAAATTGGTTTGCTTTGCTCACTCTGTATTTGCATGTGCACTGATGGCCCCACCTACCATTGCCCAAGCCCCACCTACCATTGGCCAGGCCCCACCTACCACTGGCCCCTCCCACTTCTGGCCCTGCCCTGCACCCCACCAGCCTTGAAACCCACCAGTTGCCACTGGTCTGCATTGGCTGCCAATTGCTTTCTGGGCACAATTTGAGGTGGTAATTTTTGGGCTGAATGACCTGTGCACACCACTGGTATTGGTCCTCCTAGGAACAGGGAGCCTTTAGGGGGGTTGCATGTAGGTGGGAACTTCCCCACTCCAAGAAAGCTGAGCAGGGGTGTTCCCAGGCTCAGCGGTGCAGTGCACAGACCAGGCAAAGAGAAGAGAGCAGGCAACAAGGACAGGGACAGTAGAGCCCCAGCCTGGAAGTAAAGTGAGTAAAGAGAGTCAGCATGGATGCCAGGTTTAGTGGCTGTGCACTTTCCCTGAAACAGATCCATCAGCTCTTTAGAAGCTGACGCAGTAAGTCAACATAATGAAAGGTGTTGTGAGTTGTGAAATACCTCCACATCTTTGATTGTTAAAGTTCTGTTAAAATGTTCCACCACACTGGCCTTGACATGATTGTTTGTCACAAAGTGATGTATCCCATGCTGACTGGGGAATTTGCTGAAAGTTTTATTGAATTTTTTTTTCCCCTGGTCTATTTGTAATTTTTTGGGTATCCTCCCTTCCCTGAAATTGACTGCAAAGACCCTAGCCACTTCACCTCCTGTCTTGTCTTTCATACTGAAGGCTCAGGCATACTTAGTGTCATGGGGAAGGGGGAAACATGCACAGGGGGAAACAGCAAGGGATTGTTGGGGAAGGGTAGTGCCCTCTCGTAGGCTGTTCGAGGCAAGGGTAACTCTGACCAGTGCTTTAGGGTTAATTGCTGCCCATCAGGATAGAGTAATGGCCCTGGAATCTATGAGAGATTAGGCCTCTATCATCATAGGGCACCGAGCAGATGGTACTGGAGTGCCCTTTCACTCTGCTCAACCACCAGATGCACAATATACACACCACAGGGAAGGGAAAGACTTGTGCAAGATGTGAGGATCAGAAGGGCAAGGACCCAGCAGGGCTGGCCCCAGGCATGTGCGACATGTGCGGTTGCACATGGCCCCGCGGGAGTTTGGGGCCTCGCTCCTGGAGCCTGGTCTGTTTCGGTGTCAGCTGCACCTGATTCAAATCCATGCCACTGGAGCTGCTAGCTAGTCATCCCCAATCAGTTGAGTTCAGCTCAGCTGAAGCCCCGCAGTGAGGGGGTGGGGATAGAGGAGGAGAGAGAGCAGCACCACCACCACCAGCCTCAGGAGGAGGAAGTAAGTGGAGGTGGAGCTGAGGATAGCGGGCAAATGCAGACTTGAGAGGCCAAAGCAGCAGCTGCCATGGGGAGGAGACAAGCGGGGTTCAGGGTCAGAGACCCTGAGCCCTGCTCGCTTCCTCCCACGGCAGAGTCCCACCTTGGATGCACCTCCCTGAGCTGGGTTCCCCTGTGTACTCAGTCTACACCCCTTGGCTTTGCTGAGGGCTGCTGCTTCTGCTACTGCATACCCGCTTTGTGCCTGCTCCAATAAGCTGGCAGAGCAAGCTTGCTGATGGTAGAAGCTTCCCCTCCACCAGAGGCACTTTCTCGCCAAGCCTCTCTGAATTGCCTTTCCATGACTCCTCACTTGCCTTTGCCTCCTAGGAGCTCTGCACAGCAGCAGCATGATTTCTTTGAGATGGCTCCGAACATTCTCACAAATGCCCTTCTCTTACAGTCAGATACCAAGCTCACTAGTTTGAAAAACCATGTGATGGTCTTGAGCCCCCGCAGTATATAACAGTTCCTTCTAACCCTGAGTGTGCAAGAATAAAATTCTTTGCGGAGTTGGAAGGGTGGGTATTTGTGAGAATGTTTAGAGCCATGTCGAAGAGCCTTGTTTACAAGGTAGCAATCTTCTGTTCTTCTTCACGTGGCTCGTCCCATTCTCACAAATGGGAGAGTACCAAGCCTAAATGACTGCAAAATTAACATGTTTCATCAGTCAATAAAGTGTCATTTATTTTGACTGAAAGCTTTGTATTGTTTTTTTAAAATTTATTTTTACAAGTATCAAGAGGTTTTTAAGTGTGAACAGCAGAACCCAATATAAAGAGTCCTAGAGCATTCTTCAGAGTTTAAATGCAAAACATAATACTTCGTAAAAGTATGCAGGGAGCTCCAGGTTGCAGCCCTGTAGATCTCTTGGGAGAGATACTGAAAAAAGCAGCTGTTGAAGCGCCCATACACCCAGCTGAATGTGGGGGTGGTCCATTCTCCCTGCCTGCTGCCCCCCTCCCTTAGAGAAGGGGGGGAGCACTGTAGTCTGGAGTGGCAGGGGGTTCAAGGTTTGGTACAGGAGGCGGTACCGATGGTTTGTCGGAGACAACTGCCTTTTTTAGGAGGGAGACGTGGAATGTCGAGTGGATTTGAAGATGTGATGATTGGGTTACCTTGAAGGTGACATCGTTGATCTGTTTCTTGATGGGGTATGGTCCAAAGAACTTGTCATCAAGTTTCTTCAAGGGACACATGGAGGGGTAATGTCACTTAGCGAGCCACCCATAGTCCCCAGGTTGAAGGGAAGTGGCCGGCTGGTGGTGTTTGTCGGCTTGTTCCTTGTACTGCTGGCGAGATTGTAGTAAGGTGGTTTTGGCAAAGGCATGGGCACATTGGATATGCTGTACCAGGTTCCTGGCTACCAGAACTTGGATAGTGGGGATGTCGGGTGCTCCTATCTGGGGGTGGAACCCAAACATTATAAAAAAGGGAGAGTCACCAAGGGAGGCATTGGGGTGTTGTTGTGGGCAAACTCGGCTAAGGGTAACCAAGTGTATCAATCGTCCTGGAGGTAATTAATATAGCAAACTGTTCAAACTCCTGGTTGACCCTTTCCACTTGTCGATTAGTCTGCAGGTGATAAGCAGTGATTGATTTCAATTGTAGGGATGGGCGAACGTGGTTCGGAAGTTCAGAGTTCGTCCCAAACTCTGCCTGTTCAGACGACTGAACCAAACTTCCGAACTGAACGCTCAAACTTCTGAACAGTTCAGAAAAGTTCGGATGAGTTTGGGGGTGGGAAAAATGTGACTGGGCGGGAAAAACGTGACTGGAAGGGGATGCAGCTGAGGAGCAGACTTCCTGGCACCAGGGCTAGACACCAGGGGTGGTGTCGGTCCAAAAATACCAATACTGAAAAAAAATCAGTTTCGGTTTTGATACCGATAGCACTTTTTTGAATGTTCGGCCGAGTTCGGACAAACCGAACTCCACCGAACCGAATAGTCAAACCCAAACTCAGGTTTCAAACTGAACAGACGAACATCCGAACATTCGAATGGCGTTCTGTTCACCCATTCCTATTCAATTGTACGTGTAAAGCGGAAAACAGCGCTCTCCAGAAGCGTGAGACAAACTGGGAACCCCGACCGCTTATTAGCTCCAGCAGCCAACCGAGTAATTTAACATAGCAGATAAAAAGAAGGGCTGTGAGGTAAGCTGTGGGCAGTCCTTTTCAGGCAATGAAGCGGGCCATCTTTGTGAAATGGTCTACAACCACGCATACCGTTGTGTATCCTCGTGATGGAGGTAGATCTACAATAAAGTCTTTACCCACTCACTGCCATGGTCCTCGGGGTGGTTCTGCCAACTGTAAAAGACCTCCTGGAGCCTGTCTAAGCATTTTGGTGCAGGCACAGGTGGCACAGTTGGTGATGTAGCACCGCACATCTGGGGCAAGAGTCAGCCACCAGAAGGTTTGTTGGATAAACTGACAGGTCCGATCCCTCCCTGGGTGTCCAGTTAGTGGGGCATCATAATGGGCCCATAACACATGGGAATAACATGAAGGAGGAACAATTATGAGACCTTTCCTCTTTAGGAGCCCGGTGTCCTCTAGGCTAGTGGGATCCATAGTTGGGAGCAATTCTTGGGCTGTTGCTTGGATAAGGCGTTCCCGGAAAACATAGGTGGTGGCAAAGACCTTTCGATCTAAAAGGGGTCCTTGTTGTTTCCAGTCCTCATAACTTCCTTCATGGTACCGAGAAAGCGCATCGGCTAAGATGTTGAGTTTGCCAGGGCGGTACCGAATAACAAACGAGAAGTGCGTGAAGAAAAGAGCCCAGCGGGCATGCCGGGCATTTGCTATTTGTGCAGTCTGGAGATACGTCAGGCTCTTGTGATCCGTAACCACCATAACAGGGTATAGCGCGCCTTCTAGGTAATGCTGCCATACTTCGAATGCTTCCTTAATGGCAAATAGTTCTCTATCAAAGATGGTATAATTTATTTCCGCTGGACTCAACTGTCGGGAGTAATAGGCGCACAGTAACATTTGATGGTGGAGGGGGTCTTCTTGGGATAAGACAGCCCCAAAAGCCTTATTGGAAGCATCTGCTTCTACTTGAAAAGGCTGGTGAAAGTCCAGGTGTCGCAGGAGGGGTGAGGACATAAATACCTTCTTCAAGTGGTGAAAACTATACTGCTGTTCCGGGCCTCAGATGAAGTTTTGGTTCTTCTTTAGGAGACGGGTTAACGGCGTGGTGATCTCTGTGTAGTTAGGGATATATTGCCGATAATAATTGGTATTGCCGAGGAATTGTTGCAGGTGTTTGATTGCCTTAGGTGGGGGCCATTGTTGAATAGTGTCCACCTTATGGGGGTCCATCTTAATTCCAGCGGGGGTGATGACAAATCCAAGGAATTCTATTGACGTCAGGTGAAATGCACATTTCTCTAGTTTACAGTATAATTGGTGGGTCCTGAGGCGCTGAAGGACTCTCTGGACCTGTTCCATGTGTTGTTGCTGGGTTGAGGAGTAAATGAGAATGTCATCAAGATAGGCGATGACACAGATGTCTAAAAGGTCTTGAAGGATGTCATTTATGAAATGCTGGAATGTAGCCAGGCATTCGCTAAACGAAATGGCATTACTAAGTATTCAAAATATCCATATCGGGTCCAGAAGGCGGTTTTCCATTCATCTCCCTTCCAGACCTGTACTAAGTTATATGTATCCCACAGGTCTAGCTTCGTGAAGATGTTAGCCCCCTGTAGGCAGTTCAGGAGCTCCAGAATTAACGGTAGTAGATAACAATTTTTGATCATGACGTTGTTAAGGCCCTGATAGTCAATGCAGGGGCGGAGGCCTCCATTCTTCTTCGGTACGAAGAAGATTGGGGTCCCTGTGGGGGAACAGGAATGGTGGATAGATCCGTTCCTTAAGGCTTTATCTAGATATTGGCGGAGTGTCTCTAGTTTGGGGGTAGATAGTGCATAAATGTGTCCAAATGGGGGCTCTGGCCCTGGTTGAAGGTCGATAGGGCAGTCGTAGGCCCGATGGGGTGGCAAGGTGGTGGCAAAATGCTTACTGAAGATATCGCTATAGTCTTGGTACTCAGGCAGGAGTTTGGGAAGCGACGAGTTTATGGGTCCAGGAGCGGTTCCACTGATTCCTCACAGAGGTGGAGTTCTACAGCACATGCGGAAGCATAGGCCGGAAGACCACCCAAGTTGATTCCTAACCCAGGAGATCTTGGGGTTATGTTTACGAAGCCAGGGTAAGCCCAATACGACTAAGAATAATGGAGTACATACCACATCAAAAACGAGGCTTTCCTGGTGATTCCTGATGCTACAGATCACGGCCACCATTTGCAAGGTAATGGGGCCAGATATTAAGGGGGATCCATCGATAGTATGGACCAGTTCAGGTAAGGCCTCAATGGACTGTGTGTGCATGAGCCCTGCATCTATGAAATTGCCAGATGCTCCGGAGTCAATGAGGGGGTCATATCACAATCGATCGAGATTGGGCAGTCATCAGGGTTAAGGGGACCCGAAGGTGGGTAAGTAGGGAAGAAGGGCAGAGGGGATTCACTTCAGGTCTGAGACGGCCCCTGTCCACCTCGGCCATTGGAGTTTCCCGTCTCTCAGCATTGCGGAGCTAAGGAAGGGCACGTTTGTATGAAGTGAGAAGAGTCCCCACAGTAATAACAGGACCGGGACCGCCACTGCCTATCTTGCTCTTCTGGGGTGAGGAGGCCCCGAGCAGTCCCCAGCTGCATTGGCTCTGGATTGGGTGGCTTGCTACTCTCAGAACCAGACGTAGAACTCAGGGAAGGTCTTGGTAAGTAAGGGACTCAATTCTCCTGTCATCACTCCCAACGCTGTTCTGCCAGTCTGTCCTCGATTTGGAGCGCGAGGGTGTCGAGCGTCTCCCATGTCTCAGGCAGTGCCATGAAGGCCAGCTGGTCCTTTAGTTCCTCACTTAATCCTCTCCGAAAGAGCACCTTCAACATCTCCTTGGACCATTGGAGCTTGAGGGCGAGTTGTTGAAAGTAAGTAATGTATTCAAGAAGACTCCTTGCCTTGATTGAGGGACATGATCTGTGTCTCCGCATCTTGAACGTCGTTCGGATGGTCAAACAAGAAGGGAAGTTCTTTCACAAATCCAGCATAGTTATAGAGGAGGGGGCTTTTGCTCTTTAGCAGTGTGGTGGCCCAGTCTAAGGCAATCCCCCCCAGATTCCCAATGATAAATGCCACCTTCAAATTGTCTTTGGAATACGTCTTGGGTTGAAAGGTAAACGTTAGTTCACAGAGCGCCAGAAATCACTGAAAACAGCGACGGTCCCCAAGGAACTTCTCTGGGTTTGGGCCTTTTGGTTCCCGGGGAACAACCGCCATGGCTCCTTATGGTTCTGGAGGGTCCTGGGGGCCTGGAGCGGGTGGAGGGGCAGCAGCAGGAGCAGCAGCCGGGGCCTGTCCTAAGGGGCCGCCCATTACTGAAGCCTCCAATTCATATTGCTTGGTCTTTACATCCCTCAGTTCCAGGACCAAGGATTGAACTGCCTGCACCAACTCCCCAAGTTCTTGGCCCATCTCCATATCCCCCAAAATCCCTCCTTCCGGGATGGGAAAATAATATAGTGCTGGTGATACTGTCACGGGGAAATGGGGAAACATGCACAGGGGGAAACAGCAAGGGATTGTTGGGGAAGGGTAGCACCCTGTCGTAGGTTGTTCGAGGCAAGGGTAACTCTGACCACTGCTCTAGGGTTAATTGTTGGGGTAACGTGCCCATCAGGATAGAATGATGGCCCTGGAATCTACAAGAGATTAGGCCTCTATCATTACTCATTGTCACCTGAAAGCTGTGCTGAACTTCACTGTAAGGACCTTCCTTCAGTTCCACCCACCCGGACCCAGAAGGCAGGACTTCCAGTCAGGTGACCTGTCAAACTGATAACGGTCAGTATAAGAACAAGTAGACCCTATCACTACTGTTGCACAGTGTGATTGAGCAACTCCTCCACCATTGAATTCAATGGGAGCTGCAGCATTGACTTTAATGGATGTGCCACATGTTCACACAAGGTGTTTGAGGAGACCTATTTATCTTATTCCTGCCTGTGACTTTATATTTATTTATTTATTGAAAATTTATTTTATAATACAGAATTGCTCCTTAGAAAGTTCTCTCTGGTGTGCTAGTTCCAGATATCCCAACTGAGGAGTCTTTCATGATTTCCTTGTGTAAATTATTTCACATCTTGACACAGCTGCTGTTTGTACATTTCTTGAATATACAGTCTGACTGTTCTATTTCCTTATTTGATCCAATTAATCCCTGATAGATCCTTTATTATGTTGGGATTGGACCAGTTGATTCATGAGTTCCCTTCCAATTCCACAGTTCTATGATTCTATGATTAATATGAAGTATTTCCTGTCCCTCCTGGGTGTTTACAGACTCTAATATTTTACAAACTGTAACTATGTAACCCCTTAGTCATAACATAGGGTGAAAACAGACATGACGCTAACCACCCTTTAACCACCCTTGGTGGTTATTTATGCATGTTGCAGGGCTGTATTGGTGCCCTATGCAGCCCTGAAACATGCATAAATAACCACCAAGGGTGGTTAAAGGGTGGTTAGGTCTCTTATACACATCTAGATGTGTATAAGAGACAGGTTAAAGGGTGGTTAGCATCATGATTGGGTACTTTCAGACATGACGCTAACCACCCTTTAACCACCAAGGGTGGCGACCCCCCTGTCTCTTATACACATCTAGATGTGTATAAGTATTGGTGCCCTATGCAGCCCTGAAACATGCATAAATAACCACCAAGGGTGGTTAAAGGGTGGTTAGCATCATGTCTGAAAGTAGCCTCTGTTTTCACCCATAGGCTGCAATCCTGAACCCATCAAAGTCAATGCAAAGCTCCCATTGACTGTTTGCACTCTTTGGTGGTTATCCATGTTTAACTTTCAGAAGCTTAACATTTGTGTAGTCTAATGATCAGAGCCTGCCTTGGCTTGACGTGCCAACGTGGTGCTGCCTCAGTCTTGTACCATTTCCTTCTTGATAGTCTTTGAAAACATTGTAAGCAAGGCACTCTAACCAGCTTTGATTTTTGAGTCGAAATCTTCCATGCATGAGTAAGGTCACGATCTTTACTTTTACATATGCATCCAAATGCCCTTAAATGCACCAGTAAGATTGCAAATGCAAAAAACGGGGCTAAATACAACACAATAATTTCAATTTGTTGAATATTCCCCCAAACTCTTACATTTGTTAATTTCAGCCACACTGATGCAAAGTGCATCTCCCAATCTTAATTTTCAAGCATGCCTTTTCACCTGATGGGCTAGTAGGATTAAAGCTTGACGATTTATAGAATAATAGCAGTGTGATCTCTGAGACATGCTGGATGATATGGAAGATGTCAAACAGATATTAGTTTCCCACTGTGCTCTGTTGCTACACAAGAGCTAATTAAAAGGCATTAGAGGAGGACATGAAACTGAAGAGGCATTGTGTGCTTGAGTCCTAAGAAAAATAAAACAATAATCTTTAACAACACTTGAGTGTATTCTTGTCCAAAATATTTTGCTTGGAAACATTTAATAAGGTGTTAGTTGCCTGGGGATCTTCTTTGGGAGCATAAGCAGTGGTGAGCACCATTACTTTGTCGATTGTTTAATTTTATCATCCACCAGGGCACAGTACCTGATGGATGGAATACGAGCATTGTTATACCTATTTTTAAAAAGGGCGATAAAGCAAGCCCTGTCAATTATAGGCCAATAAGTCTAATTGATACTATAGCAAAAGTCTTCGCTAAATATCTGTTGGGCAGATTGGAGGATTGGGCTGCTCAGAACTCTCTGTTAGCAGAAGAGCAGGTAGGATTTAGAACCAGCCAGTCAACCCTGGATCAGTGTTATGTATTGTCACACATAATAAACAAATATGTCCACCTGAGAAATAGCTCGGAGTTTGCCCTATTTTTGATTTAAGGGCCACTTTCAGTAGTAACGATAGGGCAATTTTATGGCAGAAATTACAAGATCTAAACATTGATGAACAACTCCTCTCACTGGTTCGCCTACTATACACAGGTACCGCCTTATGAGTTAGGGTAAATTCAATGGCATCAGTGACTGACCCTATTCAAGTGACTAATGGGGTCAAACAGGGTTGTGTCCTGGCTTCCTTTCTTTTTAATATTTTTATTAATGATATAGTTCTCAAACTGCAAGGTCATGAAGGCCACACCCCTGCGATAGGCAGGCGGCCTGTGTCAATAGTACGCTACACTGATGACATGGTTATACTTGCCACATCTAAATTTGTGTTTGTCAGTTGACAAAACTGAACCAATATTGTAGAGATAATCATTTAAGTGTTAACCAGGACAAGACCAACATTTTTTTTTAATTTTAAAAAAGCCAAAAAATATACCTGGAAATTGAATTCTGACCCCCTAGAACAAGTTAATAAGTATAAATATTTGGGGATTTGGTTTGCTCGTTCAGGCAGTTGGACAGTCCATTTGGATTTTGTAAAACTAAAAGCTGCACACATTACAAATGGGCATTTGAAATTCTGGAGAATCAGGAGCGGGAAAAGAATGGCTCCTCTACTTAAGCTGCTCTGTGAATAAATGCTCCCTCAGCTTTTATTCGGGGCTGAGATTTGGGGCCCGGAAAATACGGACTGCATGAAAGTAGTTCAAAATAAAATTCTTAGAACTGTATAGGGAGTCCCTCGTGGAACTCCAGCTATTCTATTGAGGGCTGAAAGTGGTATCTCCCTGATTTCCACTTCAATCAGATTGCTACTGCTGGGATACTGGCTCTGAGTAAGTAATATGGACCCAAATTGGTTGCCTAGAATCTGTCTGCAGGAGCAGGCAAATGTGCTGGTGAATTTTAAGTGGTATAAATCTGTAGTTAGAAACCTGGCACAGTTGGGTTTATCTCCAATAAGTCTGTTGCAGTATTCTAGGATACAAGCTAAGTTCTTGATTAAAACTAGGACCACAGATATTAATTTGCAGACTGAAAGAATGGTGATAGGAGAACAAAAAATAGCCCCGTGGTACCCTCTGATCAAGATGGGACGTGAATCTGAGCCATATCTTTCGGATCTAATTAATTTTAGAACTAGAAGATCCTTGACCACCTTAAGATTTAACATTATGAATACCAAAGTTTTGAAAGGTCGCTATCACGGTATCCCTCCAGAATTAGATTTTGCCTGTGTGGACAACTTGTGGTAGAGGATCTTCAACATTATCTTTTATCCTGCCCTTTGACGGTTAGGCTTCAGGAAGAGACTTTTGGGACCTGGTTTGAGGGAAAAGAATATTGGGACCCTCTTCTTTGAGTTTCTTTTCTCCTGGCTAATCATGATAAAGAAATTACTAGGAAGGTTGCCATATTTGTGCTTAGATTGGAGATTGAAAGGAAGGAAATTATGGGTGCAAATAATTTCTTGTAGCAGAAACGGCTGTAACATCAAAACTGCATGGAGTAAAAAGATTTATTATTGGGGAAGTAACTAGCCTATTCATTTTATGGCAGTGATGTTACAACCTATTGGCCTGGGTAAGAGGGGGGTCGCCTATGCACCTGAGAAGGAGGAGGGTTGAATTTGTACAACTTATAAATCTGTGTGATAAGGATTGTTATAATTTTGGAACGGATCACTTGCAGCAGCCTCTCCATTACTGACTATATTGTTGTATATAAAGTATTGATTAACTTAGGGGCTAAGTGTTATTATAAAAGTCAATAGACGGGCAAGGCATATTCCCTCATGTCTCCATTATGTATGTAAATTGATGTGTTATTTTATATCGTTATGTTATATTTTTTCTTTTTAATGATATGTTTTTAAAATTGTTATGATCTTTGGTTTTAAACAATAAACTGATGATGATGATGATGATGATGATGATGATATTAGTTTCCCACTGTGCTCTGTTGCTACACAATAGCTAATTAAAAGGCATTAGAGGAGGACATGGAAAAGAAGAGGCATTGTGTGCTTGAGTCCTAAGAAAAATAAAACAATAATCTTTAACAACACTTGAGTGTATTCTTGTCCAAAATATTTTGATTGGAAACGGTTAATAAGGTGTTAGCTGCCCTGGCATGCTCAAGCGCTTTCCTACATCAAATAGCAAATGGCTAGTTAAACTTTCCTCCTATGTAATAAAATTATTCAAATCTAAATTATACACATATCCCCAAGTTCCGAGACTTCATTAAATACTAAGGGATTAAAAACTTGTATAAATTAATCAATGTGCTATAATCCTAAAAAATTATAAAATCAGCCCTTGAGGAAGTAATGTAATACTGGCTTTTTAATTAGTGTGACACCAGAGATTCATTGTTCTATAATGTAAGTCATATGTTTATGAATTGCTTTATCATTTTAAAATAGAAAAACCTAACCAGTTTGGGGTAGGTGGTAAAAGCTTAAGGGCATCATTCTGCAAACATTTAGCCATGTGAGTAACATTAATGGAGAGGAACAGAGGGTGGGAATCCAGTCAAATCCATTAAAGTTGCACAAATGCTTAAGTCTGTGGAATTCTGCCCACAATGATTTCACGGCCCATATTCTTATTTTCCTTTATTGGGCTCAATCCTGTAATCCTCTTTCTGGCTAAAATTCCTGACTTGCTGTCAGTCGAAGTTTACCCTGAGTAGTGGCAAGATTAGTCCTTTTTAAGACCGGTATAAACATTGCAAACTAAACAAGAGCCAACAATGTGAAGCTGTCACAAATAAGACAGACTTTGCTTTGGGTTAGACTCATAATTGTTCTATTTTGCTTGGTATTTTGCCAGGCCTGGGCTGGAATGCTGGGTCCAGTTTGGAGCTTCATGTCTGAAGAAGCACATTGACAAGCTGAAGAGGGTTCAGAGGACAGGAACAGTCAACATTTTGCAACTCTGTTACCCCCATTTTGAGACTTTGGCCTTTTTTAGACGAGACAACCTCTGCAGGTCCGCCCATCCCCACATGCATCCGTATGCCTGCCTGAAGGTGGTGTGCAAGGGTGCGCGCTCCCGTTACCAACGCATCGCTCACTCATGCCCACTTTTTCCCACAGAGAAACCGACATTGGAGTCTGTTGCTCCGTGGGTGGAGATGGGTGTTGTGCAGAAGCATGCATGCACCTACCCCCACCACCTGCGGTGTTCACACAGACACCTCCAACCCATCTCCACCCAGCAAAACTGGGTGGAGGCATCTCGTGTGAAAAGGGCTCATGTTCCAGGACTGCAGTGTTGCCCTGTGGGTGTCCTGTAACATGTATAATACAATGTAACACCGATTTTATCGGTGTTAGAGTGTCTGTGTGAAAAGGGCAATGTCCTAAAAGGGCAAAGTTGGAAAGCCACTAACTTGCAGGTTTTCGCAAGAGATGTGCACCTGGGATAGGAAAATACCCCAAGACAGAAGATGAGGCCATCATTATATTCTATTTCTGAGCTGGTGGGATGTAATTCTGTGACTACTGTGTACCAAAGGAGTAATATTAAGAACTACTTCACAAAACATCAGTTACAGTGTAACTTAGTCTTGTGCCTTGAAAAAATATAATAGACAAATAAACAATAGCTTAGATTACCCTTATGTGGCTCTGCATAGAAGTTCACGTTGATGGTTGCTTCGCTATGTTCTTCACCCCATTAGATATCTTCCTCTGTCATGTGAAGAGATAGAGACAAAGTAGTTCAGATGATTTCCTATATTGGACCCACACTGTTGATGAGGGTATGCAAGTTTATGGGCCATACAGAGCCATTCTTCAGGCATGTATGAATGAAAGTTCCCGGGGGTGGGGGTGGTGGTGGCGGTGGAGGGGAGGGCAAAAGCTTGTATACTTTCACCAACAAAAGTTGAATACTGGCCTCCAGAAAAAGTTCTGTTACACATGCAACAATATAGTCCTTGGATCCTATCTGCTTACATCTTAGATCAATAGTTAATCTTCCATTTTTCTCAATATGAGCAGTATTATTGTTATAGGAAACGCCTTCAATAAACTTTCCCGAAATGAATTTCCAGTCATACTCAGGTTTTAAATGTCACAGAGTTCTATTAGGCAGATGCTGCTCTGTCCTTGTGTTTCAGACAGAATTTTTATCGGTACAAGAAAAATCCTTTTAAATTAGCCATGTCACATACAGAGATGCTGATTTTCATTTTAGTCCTTTTATATTCAAAGTACCGGAGGGGATGAGTCAACTTCGAGTTTTGCTCATTGCCTGCAAGAGTGCATTTCAAATATAAAAAATGAGCCTCTTCTGATGTAGTGATTTGCTGAAAGTGCACTTGAAGAAAGTTCCAAATAATGATTTTCTGAGTTCTGTATTTAAAAAAGGCCTAACTGCACCATTTTTTTTCTTTCAAAAAAGAAAAAGAAAAAAATAAGCACGTAAAAAGATTGCTTCTGGGCTACCAACTTGTATTCTGCTTTTCAGTTCAATGTATTTCAAAGGAGATCAGACGTTAAATCATGAAAAATGTGGCTTTAAAAAGAAAAGCTAGGTCATTTTAACTGCAACTATGATGTCTGCACACAGTCTATAAACAAGTCTTGTCTCTGGCAGGACTATGGAAAAGTCGGAACTGTTCCATGGTTACTCACTTAAAGGATGGAAATCCAACTACTTTTGAGCAAAAAGCTCCATCCAAGAATGCTGGTGTCTTGCGGGTTAATGCCTTGTCAGACTTCTTCTTAGGAAGCTGGGCAAATGATACCAAGGTTTCCCATCAATTATTTACTTGAATTTCTCAATTAATTTGCTTGTATTTCCCATCCCTTTTCGGTTTGTTTTCCATGAAACATTCAGTCACTCTACTGGCAGGAGTGTTCGCTGGAACAATTAATTTTAAGTAAGTTGTGCAAAATGTCCATGGAAAGTGGATTTTGAAGCCCATATTATGGCAGGGGGTACTCCAGAGCCTCTAGGGGGTACAGGAAAGTCATGTGGGAATTAGCAAATTCCCTCTTGCCATGCACAACTCCACCAGTGGGCACCCCGGCTACAAGCTGAGTACATATCCTGGGTGAGTAAATCCTTCCAGAGCCCCCTCAAATGGTAGGGTCTCTGGTCTTGGCCTCCAGCCTCCCCTCTAGTCAGGCCTATTGCCACCATTAGAGTAACAGTCACAAATGGAGCTCATAGGACAAAAATTCCTCTCTAGTCCCAAATACAAAGTAAGTATGTGTATAGGATGTCTCACACCTGAGTCTGGCTTTGGTTCGTGTCCGTGGCTCGTCTTCAGCCACGTGTGGCTTCTGTCCTAACCCTTCTGTCCTCAGGTCTCTGTGGAGCTTCAGGGGCCACATCCTGTACCTACAGCAACCACAGGCCAAATGCACAGAATCCTTAAATAGGGTTCAAGCCACTCACACTGAGCATGCCTAGGGTCTTTGACTTAGGCTGTTTTTACACAGGAGAGCTGTTTCCTGTATTTTAAATGTCTGGGTTGGGACAAAACTCACTGGGGAGGGGGAGGATTTGGACACTTGTCCCCAGACTGGAAGTCACCTGGGCGCTGCTGAAAACAGTGGTGCCAGGCAACTCCTGGATATTTTGAGATGCGGACTTGTAAGAACTCGGCTATCAGGGTCTTACCAGGTCCACATCTCAAAACATCTGAGAGTTGCCCGGTGCCACTGTTTCCAATGGTGCCGGTCTGGGGAGGAGCATCTAAATCCACCACCCCACCCCTTGGGTTTTTTCCCTAACTAGAACTTTTAAAATACGGGGAAAGGCTCTCCTGTGTAAAACCAGCCTTGGACAGCTATCCGGTCCCTATCTGAGCAGGCTCCAGAACTTAGACTCTCAGCAGCAGTCCGAGCCCATCACCCCAAGCTTCACAGGCCTGCTTTTGGGCAACAGGCTTCCGAGGCTCGCAGCACTTGTGGCACTAGGGGGGTGGTTAGGCGTCGTCTCCGGGCAGCATCCTCCAATGCCACGCAGGGCATTGGAACAGCTGAAGTGCAGGAGACTGCGGTTGTCTCATCTGCGGATTCAGGTGCAGGTGCAGATGATTCAGGGACCAAAGTTCCTCAGGGGCCACCATTGTCCCCCATTGTAGAAGTGACCCCCCCCCCAGAGGCAGGGCCCGATCTCTGGGCAATGGCAGCAGGAAGCGGAGCAGCAGCAGCAGCAGCTATAGGGGGCAGAGGGAGAGTGCTGCTCAGAGTGGCAGCAGCATGGTGGGAAGTCCATCAGCCTCAGGGTTCCAGTACACCCCTTCAGAGGACATCACTGCGATTGGGGACAGTGAGGCAGACAGCAGTTCTGCGGAGGAGGAATCTGGTGCTGAGTAGGGATGGGCGAACGCGGTTCGGAAGTTCAGTGTTCGGCCCGAACTCGGCCTGTTCGGATGACCGAATCCGAACATGAACATACCGAACCGAACTGAACACCCCACGGCAAAATGGCTGAACACTTCGGTCAGTTCGAATCGCGTTCGGTTGAGTTTGGGTGGCTAAAACGAACGTGATCTACTGTCACTCTGTCAGGTCACTGGAAGGCCAAGCAGGGAGGGGGAACTGTCACTCTGTCAGGTCACTGGAAGGCCAAATGTTGCAGAGGGGGAAGTCATCTGACTCAGCTAGGAGAAGACTTCCGGCACCAGGGGTGGAGGGTGGCGAGTGGCTTGGAGTAGCAGCCACCCTGCCGAATCACCATCCCTTTTCACCTCAGACCACTGGCTTGGCAGTCTGCGATTGGCCATGGGCTAGGCTGCATGTAGCCAATGGGGCTTGCGGTGAGGCGAGTGCAGCAAGAAACAAAACTGTCTGCCTCCCCCCTTCCCAATACCTTCTGAGCTAGTCACTGTTCCTGAGCAGCAGGCGTTTCAGAAGGCTCGTTCACCCAGCATTTTCCAGCTCCCCAATCCATTGTCATCCTTCTATTTCACCCATCCAACCAATCTACCTCCATATTCTCATTTATTTACCTTAGCTTAGATAGATTTAGCTGTTATTTTTTGTTTTTATTCCTCCCTGTGTTCCCTGTGTTCAATCTTCCTTCCTCCCTCCCCCCTCCATTGAATTCTTTCCCTATATATTCCATCCCCAGTGATTCCCTTCCCTTCCCCTGTTTTTGATTCATTTAGAGTAGGATTATTATTAGATTTATTTAGGTTTCATTTCAGTTTTGTACCCCTCCTTGTGTTGTTTG
>QEPC01012435.1:2071913-2122137 GCA_003113815.1 Sphenodon punctatus
GGACCCACCGTGATGGGCCTGGGGCCGTCATTCATCTCACACTGCAATGTCATTCCACCTCATTCAGAAGCAGCCACTCCAGCCCCGGCACCCGCTTCTTGGGTGCCGGGGCCAAGTTACTGGCAGGCAGGACTGAGGCCAAGATGTACAAGCTGCCACCCTAGCCCTGGGACCCACCGTGATGGGTCTGGGGCTGAAATTCATCTCGCACTGCAATGTCATTCCACCACTCCGAGAAGCAGCCACTCCAGCCCCGGCACCCGCCGCCTGGGTGCTGGGGCCAAGTTACTGGCAGGGAGGGCTGTGGCCAATACCTGGAAGCTGCCACCCTAGCCCTGGGACCCACCGTGATGGGTCTGGGGCCATCATGCATCTCACACTGCGCTGTCATTCCACTGCTACGAGAAGTAGTCACTTCTGCCCCAGGACTAGCCCCAGGGGCTCTGTCTGCTCCTCCCCCTCCAAAGCACTAGCCACCAGCTGGTCCCTTCACAATCACAACAACACCCGCCTAGCTCTGAGAGAGAGAGTGACAGAGAGATTCCCATTCCCAGCTAGAACTAGGGAGATGGGAGTTAGAGGGGGAGAGCTCAGCTAGGTATATCCTAGCTGCTACCAGCTGGAACCTGGAAGAACTCCCATCTGTGCTGCGCCCATTAACACCCATTGCCCAGCGCCCACATCCAGCATGCAGCAAACCTACCGTAATGAGATGGAATAAACCCACAACATATTATATGTGCCTGCCTGCCTGCCAGTGCCTGCCTGCGTGTGTCCCTGTACCACTACATACCTGTTGCCCTGCTACCACCTAGCGCGGCACGCCTAATCAAATGAAGTGTTCCCCATAGGCTTTAGGCTGTTATTCCACTATCCCTGATGCCCGCCCATCCCAGGGACCATCAACAAGATTATGGGACCATCATTCCAGTCACTGGGGGCTGCATTCCATTCCATTGCAGCCAGAAGCCCGGTGCCACATGCCAGCCTAACCACCTCCCCAAAAGCCTACTCCTCTGCACCCACCCGCAGATACCTGCTGAAGCTGGCTGCTGAAACTAAAAGCCCCTCTGACCACCAGCTCCCACCGCCTCCTTCCTGGCTGCCCACTGCCGAGGAGCCTGTCTCTCTTTCTCTCTGTCACACCCACACACACACACACCAGCCCTGCACCTCCTGGGGGCTTTCTGCTAGTTGAGAACCTGCTGCTGGCACCGCAAATCTTTGGGTTACTACGCTACTAGCATGTGATGCTGGAAGGGATCTAGTAGCTGTATGAGATTCTGCCACCTACCAGCCAGAACCTCAGCACACAGGGATAAAAGAGAGGACATATAAAATGAAGCTCGCAACAATAAATTTGAAAACTTTACTTAAAACTATTTACAAAACAAGAAAAACAAAACAACAACAACAGCAACAACATTTAATAAAACAAAAGCAAACATGAAAAGGAAACTTATAAACAAGCTAAGAATGACTCAGACTCTGCCACTGGGCAGTCTTCACCAAGGGATGAGTGGTGACAGATAATGCGACCAACATACTGAGGGCAGTCCGTGATGGTGGATTCACCAGCATTCCTTGTGCCACGCACACCCTTCCACACCCTGACCACACCCTGGTGGTCAGGGATGCTCTGGGCTTGGAGGAGAAGGGGATTGGGTCAGGCACTCTTAGCTCCCTGATCGAGCGGGGGAGGAAGCTGACTGGCTTTTTTAACCGGAACGTGAAGGGCAGAGAGCTCCTCCAGGCCAAGCAGGCAGAGCAAGGCTCCTCAGTGCACCAGCTGGTGCAGGATGTCTCCACCAGGTGGAACTCTACATTTCTGATATTGAGTGGTTTGTGGATCAGAGAGCCGCCTTGCATCAGGTGCAACTGGTGACAGACAGTGGGGCACCTCCAGGGTACAATGGGGTGGAATGGGACATTCTGTCGCAAATGGTCTTTGTCCTGAAACCTTTCCTGGCCGTGACGGAGACCATCAGCTCCTCCAAGGCCAGAATCAGCCAGGTGACCCCTCTGTCCAGAGTCTCCTCAGGAGGCTGGAGGAGATTCTCCAGGGGAAGGATGGTGGTCCTGAGGGCGAGAGCCTGGGGGCTGAGGCGTTTGCCCTGGTGCGGCAGCTGAAGGCAGGGCTGAAGGTGTGTTTTGATGAGCTGCTGAAGCGTGAGGAATACGTGTTGGCAACCATGCTGGACCCCAGGGTCAAGGGCAGAGTGGCATGGCAGACAGAAGTCTATGGCTACTGGAAGACTGAGCTGGTGGAGTGGGTCCGTAGGGCAGTGAGGGGTCTTGAGAGTGCGCGGCTGCAGCAGCAGTAGCAGGACGCCCCATGGGATGGCTGGAGTGGGAGCAACCACCTTTTTCAGTCAGCGGGGTCTATTCCTGCCCCCAGCCCAAGCAGTAGCAGCACCAGCAGCAGGCCGAGCAGCAGCAGTACCCCTCTTGCGAGCAGCAGCAGCTCGTATGTGCAGGGCACTCTGGGGAGTATGGGCCCGTGCACAGCAGGGCAGGCAGCATGACTGAGGGCAGTGGTGGAGGTGGTGCCGAGGCACAGTCATGTGAGGGAGTATGACAGTGCCTCAGCAGCAGTGGAGAGCTACCTGGAGGAGGAACCCTGCATTGAGTGCAGCAGTGCTCCCTTGGCCTACTGGGCCGGCAAGACAAACATATGGCTGGTCCTGTCGAAAGTGGCCAAGGGTCTCTTGTCCTGCCAACCAACATGTGTCCCCAGCGAGCAGGTGTTCTCTGTGGCGGGGGACATTTGCTCGCCGCACCGCCTGAGACTGGGTCCCAAGTTGGTGGAGCAGTTGCTGTTCCTGAAGGTGAACCTTCCACTGCTGGGATTCCCTGAGCTGCCCCTGGACATGGATTGATGATGCAGTGGCACACCCCATCCTATGCCAGGGGCAGTCTTGGGACGGGGCTACTCCTCAATCTGGGCTGCTGCTGCTGTGCTGAGTGATGTCCCTCTGTTCCAATGCCCGGCGCCCGCCCTGCCTCTCTCTCTCTCTCATACTAGATGGCCTCGGCTGGCTTATCTGACTGACATCATGACGCAGGGTGGCATTGGGAAACTGTAAGCCTCCCAGCCAGCCTCTGGCTAGACGATCTCGGCCTGCCTATGTGACTGGCTCTCTCTCGCGTGCGTTGCACAGTCTTCTCCAGCCTATCTGAGTGCCCTGCCAAGGTCCCAGCCTGTCTTCCATAATGTCTCTCATGCCCCACTGCCTGTCTGTCTGCCCACCCAGGTTGCAAAGCTTGAACCCTGCCTCAGTCTGTCTACCTTCTGGTCATGCCATGCTGCCTGCCCGCCTGCCCAGTTGGCCTAGATCAAAGCCTGCCTCAGTCTGCCTGCCTTCTGCTCATGCCATGCTGCCTGCCTGCCCGCCCGCCCGTCCTCCCAGGTGGTCTAGATCAAAGCCTGCCTCAGTCTGCCTGCCTTCTGCTCATGCCACGCTGCCTGTCTGCCCACCCGCCCTGGTTGCAAAGCTCGAACCCTGCCTCAGTCTGCCTGCCTCTCATGCCATGTTGCCTGTCTGCCCGCCCTCCCACCTGCCCAGGTGGCCTAGATCAAAGCCTGCCTCAGTGTGCCTTCTGCTCATGCCAAAGTGCCTTTCTGCCCACCCTGTGGGCAAAGCTGAAACCCTGCCCCGGCCTGCCTGCCTCTCATGCTACGGTGCCTGTCTGCCTGCCCTGGCAACCCTGGGTGATGTGCCCCACTGGCCTGGTAATCCTGCTGCTTCTGTCTGCTGGTCCATGGGTGCTCTGCCCTGGACAATCCAAATGTGCCCACGCAATCCTGCTGTTGCCATCTGCTGCTGTATTGGAGCTCTTCCCTGGAAAATCCTACCATCCTGGCTCCATGGGTGCTGCGCACAGCCAAATCCAACTGCAGCCATCTCTGCTGTTCCACGGGTTCTGTGCCCGGTCAATCAAATGTCTGCTGCTTCTGTCAATGCTATCTCTGCTGTCTGTTCCATGGGTTCTGTGCCTGGGCAATCCAATGTCCGCTGCTACTGTCAATACCGTCTCTGCTGTCTGTGCCAAGGGTTATGTGCCCAGGCAATCCAATGTCTGCTGCTGCTGCCAATGCCAACTCTGATATCTGTGCAATGGGTTCTGTACCCTGACAATCCAATGTCCGCTTCTGCTGCCTCTGATGTGCCGTGGGTTCTGTGCCCTGGCAGTCCAGTGTCTGCTGCTGCTGGTGGTATTGCATGTCAGCCATTTGCTCCTCAATCTTGTAGATGGCCATAGCTCAGATGAGTGAGCCGGCGGGTAGGGGCTGGTTGAACATTACAATGGGGTGGAATGGGAGATCGTGGCTCACACAGTCTTCGTGCTGAGACCATTCCTGGCCTTGACTCACAGAGAGCCATCGTTCCACTGCATCAAGTAATAGTCACTCCATCCCCAGGACCCACCATCAGGGTTCTGGGTTCTGGGGCCTACATTACAGGCAGGCAGGGCTGTCTATCCACATCATCCAGAAGCTGCCACTTCAGTCCCAGGACCCACCATCAGTGTTCTGGGGCCGTCATTCCACTCATAGGGAGCTCCATCCACTTATTTATTTATTTTACAGATTTTGTATCCTGCCCCTCCTGCACCCATGAACAACAACAATAAATATACATATAAAATACAATATACTGCAACAATTAAAATATATCCCCCAATAGGATAGTAATAAAAACACACACACAAAAATTCCAGAAGCTGCCGTTCTAGTACCAGGACCCACCATCAGGGTTCTGGGGCCTACGTTACAGGCAGGGAGGACTGTCCATCCACTTCATCCAGAAGCTGCCACTCTAGCTCCAGGACCCACTGTCAGGGTTCTGGGGCCATCATTCCTCGCATAGATTGCTGTCATTCCACAGCATCAAGTAACAGCCACTCCAGCCCAAGGACCCACCGTCTGTGCCAAGGGATCTCTGCTGCTGCTGCTGCTGCTGCTGCTGTTGCTGCTGCTGCTGGGTTTCTGATGGCCAGCCCTGGTTCCACAGGCACTCCCAGGGGTCAAGCGCCGAGCCTGCCTGCCCGGGCAATCTGGGGTGCCAAGGGCCAAGCCTTCCTGGTCTCTGCTGCTGCTGGTTCTGCTGGTTCTTTGATGGCCTGCCATGCTGTCCCGGACCCCCTGGGGGTACCCGGAGCGCTCCAAGCCTCATGGTGGGTCCGAACTCTGCCGAACGTTCGGTGGGACCGACCTCTGCCGGACCAAACCCATGAACCCGAACTAGGTCTTCCTAACTCCTCCCCCTCCTCCTCTCTACCACTCTTGGGCGGGGTTCCCCAAGGCTCTGTCCGTGGACCTCTCCTCTTCTCTATCTACACCGAGTTCCTAGGAAAACTCATTGCCTCCCACAGTTTCCAATACCACCTATATGCTGATGACACTCAACTCTATCTCTCCACTCCTTCCCTCTCCCCCTCTGTTCAAGATCATCTCACCAACTGTCTCTCTGATATCTCCGCCTGGATGTGTCAACGCCAACTCAAACTGAACATGACAAAAATGAACTCCTTATCTTCCCTCCTAATCCTTCCTCTCTTCCCTGTCAATTACCATTGACAGGTCTCCATCCTCCCTGTCCCCCAAGTCCATAGCTTGGGCTTCATTTTCGACTCGCACCTTACCTTCCAACCCTACACTGACTCCGTTGCCAAGTTCTGCCACTTCTCCCTCCACAACATTGCCAAGATCTGCCCTTTTCTGTCTGTCTCGTCTGCCAAAACTCTCATTCACGCCCTAGTCATCTCACGCCTTGACTATTGTAACCTCCTCCTCACTAGCCTTCCCCGCTCTCACCTTTCTTCCCTCATCTCTGTTCAAAACTCTGCTGCCAGGATCATCCACCTTGCCCGTCGCTTTGGTCATGTTCAGCCTCTCCTCTCCTCTCTCCACTGGCTCCCTCTTCCTGAGTGTATTGTGCACAAGCTCCTTGTCCTCACTTACAAAGCCCTTCACAACCTCACTCCCCCCTACCTCTCTGTCCTGATCTCCCTCCGAACCCCTGTTCAAGCACTCCGCTCCTCTTCTATCCCCTCCCTCACCCTCCCCTGCTCCCCCAACTGCCTTTGTCCCTTCTCTCTTGCTGCCCCATAAGCCTTGAACTCCTTCCCTGCCTTCGTCTGCCTTGCCCCCACCCTCCACACCTTCAAGTCCCTCCTCAAAACCCACCTCTTCTGCTCCGCCCTTCTGAACTCCTGCTAAGCATCCCCACCCAGGACTATCCTCCACTTGTTATCTGTATACTCCCAATTTACTGTAACCAAGCCAAGAACGTGTACCTGAGTTCTCGAATCCTCATGAATGTTGCATCCCTTGTCCCTCCCTCTGTTCCTACTTCCCTGTCTCCCCTCCCCCTGTCTTTAGATAGTAAGCTCTCGGGCAGGGACTGTGTCTATCTTATTCTTTTGGTAAAGCACCAGGTACATCGCTGGTGCTATATAAATACTTATAATAATATAATAATAATAACCCTGTTCTGTTCGCACATCCCTAGTGATAATAGGTCCTCTTATTGAGAGTCTTTGCTTCCACAAAGAAGCAAATGGCCATGGGGAATTCACCACTCTCTTATTCCTAAAGGTAATCAGGTTAATGGACCGAACTGAAAGTACTTTAAGTAGAAATAAGCAACCATGCTGAATGGATTAAGTATGTCAGTTCCCAGGGCTGTCTATGTCAATTAATGCAAAGGGAGGCGGTGGCGTAGCAAGGTTGTGGTGGACCAGGCCTCATGTCCCAATTATTCCCCCTCAAGGGGAAAGGAGGTGTGCTTGATCTAATCAAAGACCCTCTTAAGGAAGCTTCAGGCCAGCTTCAGTCACCCCCTGAAAAGGTATGGCGGATGTAGCTATCATGGAGCAAGATGGCTCTCACTGAGCCCTTGATGTGGCCTAGGGTGGCCCTTTAAAAGTGGCTTGGACACTGCTAGGGAATTGTCAGCACTCAACCTTCTGTCCCCGCTGACTCTGACCATTTACTAGCAGTGTGCAGTCCACTTGCAAAAGACCCCACCAAGAAGGAAGTTTTCAGTGGGCAGATACTGGCCCTTCCCACTCTTGAAACTTCCTTCCTAGTGGGGTTGCTGCTGCTCCAGGAAGTTGGGGGGATTTCTGGGAGCCAGGGCAATGCCACCAGGTTTGCTGGGGGAGGGAGAGGGAGGTTGGATGGGAGCCCCCTTAGACGAGCCACTGCATAAGGATAATTCATCCCCTCTTGCCCTTACACAGGCCCAGAATTAAGACATGAGCCCAGGTCTGGCACAGTCTTGCTAGGCCACAGCCAAGGTTATGGTGCCACCCTGGCTCCTGACAAGCTCTTGTTCCCTAGAGTGGTAACAACTCTGCCAAATAGGAAATGTTTAGGATGGACAGCCAGAGCACTGAGCACTCCACCCCTGTCTACTCCGAAAACTTTCTTTTTGGCAGGGTCTTTTGCAAGTGGCCCAAGCACTATTAGGACATTTTCAGAGTAGGCGGGGCAGAGTGTTAGCCCTGCTTCCTCTGAACATTTCCTAGTACAGCAGTGTTCAAGAGGCCAGGGCTCTCACTTCATGATAGAGATACACCCTTGTTAGAAGGTAAGGTTTCATACCCTGCCCACATCCTCCTTGTCTCCTCTCCTTGTAACTTCCAATCCCTCCTCTAGACCCACCTCTTCCGCTCTGCCCTCCCCGACTCCTCACTCCCCTCACCTAACTCCTGCTGATACCTTCCATCCAGTACAATCTGTTACCTGAGGTCTGTGTACTCGTATCCTCACCACATGGACCAGCCAGCCATCATTCTCGATGTAACCAAGCCAAGCGCGTGCACCTGGGACCTCGCATCCTCGTGAATGTTACACTCCTTGTCTATGCCTCTGTTCCCCTTCCTTTGTCTCCCCCTCACCCCTGTCTCTCAGATTGTAAGCCCTAGGGCAGGGACTGTGTCTATTCAATTACTTTATAAAGTACCAGTTACATTGCTGGCACTATATAAATGTTTACTATTAATAATAAAATAATAAAATACCCTGTAGAGTTGGGCCTAGCCTGTGACTTCTTCCCTTAATTTTCCATTTTGCTGGCAAGTTCTTTTTGACTCTTTGGTGATCTTCCAAACCAATCATACTGATTTTTATTTTTTTAATTTTTTTTGTAACCTGCAAATGCTAACAAATAAGCTGCCAGGCGTTGTTTTATTGCAATAAAGATGTGCAAATCTTTGTGTCTCACTAAAATGTATTTCCCCCCATAAATCATTATGTGCAGCTCCCTATGTTGCTTTAGTAATTTTTTAGATAGGAGGCATCAACTGCACATGGTATGTGCCCTTCATCCAATTCAATGGATAGTTTGCTTCGGGCTTGTTTGCTTCATGGTGACCCTGAGGGCATCCACTGGTCGTTTTTCTGATTTGAACGAATCAGTGACTGAAAACCCAGATGTTCAGTGGCTTAATTGCTAAGTGCTGCCCTATAAAAGAAACAAGGCAGTTTGCATCCAACAGGAGGTTTTATGGCGTATAAATGTTAGTTGGTAAATTGGAATAAATAATGTCACTTAATGCATCTCTCTGAGGTGGCAACCTTAGGCTACAAGGTGTCATGGTGGAAAAATATCAGCTTGTGTTATATAATGTCAATTCCAATGCTGGGCTAATCAGGAACAAAATATATTGGTTGGGGTGAGCATGTAGACAGAGAGCAGGCTGGCGAAAGCAGAGCTGTTTTGTTTTGTTGGCTGTGGAAATGAGAGGCAGTTCAAGAACAATGTACTGTGTGTGGCAAGGACCAGGAAGAATCCAGCAAGAAAAAAACCACAGGTGGGATATTGTGGCTTCTGAAGAAGGAGAAAGACATTAATGAGGTGACCAAATCTGCCCTCCTATTCCTCAAGCTGCTTTTGTGGGATGTAAGAAGGGAATTTCAAGGCCAGGCATTGATCTCACACCTCTCATATCTCTACAGCAACTGTGGCTTTTCTTCTTTCCTGTCTTAACTTACGTTTAAAAATACAAGAGAAACAAATGCAGATCAAATCCAATAGGTCTCCTTTGCCTTTTCATCCAAGCCCATAATCATAGAATTTTTTTAAGCGGGGCCTTTAAGCTTTGTTGATGACTCAAATGCAAGGATTGGAATTATCATGCCTACTTGTTGGCTGTTTGAAGAATTGATCTGCTCACCATTTTTACCAATAGACACATTCTTTCACAAAACAACAAATTACACCCTCTCCACCCCCTTGTTCCAAATGGTGGGTGTTAACAAACAAGTCATTGCCCCACTTCCACCCCCATTAGCCTCGGATTCACCTGTTTGTTTGTTGCAGGGCTGCCAGATGTTAACTTGGGGCCACTACTCACAGCATCGAGCTGGGGAAGGCTGATGAAGCTGTACGGGCTAATCTGTGCTACCATGGGATAATGCGCTTCCACATGGCTGCCTCACACGTGTTGGCAGGGGTCACGGGACATCCATGCGGCTGCCCTGTGCCCCTAGCTGTTTTGCTGCATGCTCATGTTCAGCACCATGGAGTGGTGGGCCCCAGTCTAGAGTGTTGGGTGGCACCCGGAACTGGAGAGATGGTGGGGGGCACATGGGCGGACTGCAGCAGGGAGGAATTTGTACCTGTCTGGTTTGGTTCTGCACAGAGCCTGCACACACGTGGTGGTGGTGGTGGGGCATCAAGCAACCACTGACTCTGGGGAGCTCCCCTCTGTTAACACACTGTAAATTTGCTGCCAAGGAACCCCAAGATTGGGCAGCGAAGACTTTTCTTTGTATGATGCTTTCATACAGAAAAATTACACTCTTTTAAAATGCAACTGTATTATCTGAACTATTGCCATCCTTCGATCACTAGTCCTGAGGTATTTTTATTTTTAAATGTACCTAGTGGTCTCATATCATTAAACTGATTTTTTGTAAGCATCTCCCAAGGAGCCAGAAGTAGAGAGCACCTGCAGCAATTCTCTCAAATTCTCCTCCTTGTGCAACCCACCATTTCCTTTTTGGATTATACTCGCTTGCAAAATAAATGGCAGCATGAGGCAGGCCCTCCTGGGAATTGCAAGAGCCTGCTGATTTCTCCCTCAAAGGATGTGGACAGAGGGTTAATTGTGTCTCCCATGGCTTTGGCAGACAAGTGCTAAGTGTGAGCCAGGCAGACTGCGAAACCCAGTTTAAGCATTAATGATTATTGTAGCTTGCAAAATTACAGGCTTTTCCAACTAAATGCGCAGACTGGTCATTCCTTTTCCAGTCTTTCTCTGCCCTAATCGCTGTCATTGTTTCTCCTCCCCACTGATGGAAAGGATGAAGGATGACCCATTACTAGTGACAGCACGTTGCTCTCACTGATTGGAAGGCAGTCACACTCCAACAAGCATTTATTCTGTTTACTGAGATGTAACACCAAGGAACAGCAATTCACACCTGCAGTGAAGCTGTTATACTTCCCATTTCTCTTCTTTATTCTATTTTTACTTTGTTCATTTGACCTGTATTTTTTTTTTTTTGTTAGTCCTAAACACCCTTGTCCCCTTTTCCACTGATGTGTGCCAGATACTCTGTCTGGACACTTTCCTTAAACCTGTAGTAAAGTAAACGATGTGTACGTGTAGTGTCATAGTAATGCTCTGTGTAAGATACCGAATGTGTAATACTCTGTTTGTAACTGACACCCTTATCTATGCAGCTTGCATAGATGGCTGTTGTCCTGCAAACACCTGCCGTGCTCACTATTTAGAATCAGGTAGGTCTTATACTGTGAAGCCTCTTTACGAGATCTCAATTTTTAGGTTTTAAGGGACCCCCAACCCTCCCTAAGTCGATCCACCTTTAATGGAAGCTTGATTCACTAATCTATTTGTTAGTCTCTTGAGTGGGCAGAATGTCTCTCTATTCCCCTACACTCTGAAGTGACTAAAGGAGTCATTTATATTTTATATCCTGTCTTTTAGGTGTGAAAAAGACCATATGTGTTGTGCTTTCCAAATAGAGACACTGTGACAATATAATGTAAAACCTTTTAGCGGAAATAAACTTGGCTTGGTGAAAATACTCCTTTTGGAATGCTTCAGATTTGCTACCATTGTAGTAGCAAGTGCTCTCTAATTAGCAGAATCGGATCCCCCATGTTACAGAAATTGGTGAGCAAGAAAGCAGTGTAACTTTCTTACTTTATACCAGAAGCCTCCCCAAAGTGTGACTCACGACCCCAAAGAGAACCATGCTATCTGCAGATGAAGTCACAATTCCAATTGGCATGATGTGTCTGTACAAAGTCATGGGATTATATGTGAGTCTCAAAATGTGGTCACACAGCAAAATAAAGTTTGAGAACTAGTGTTTTTTTTATTAAATCATGCCCAAATCCCACAGAAAAATACAATAATTTCAACACCTCCCCCCCGTCCCCTCAGAGGTTGATGAAGCTTTCTTTTGTAACTTCCAAGATAACATTTCCATTGACATTGGTGGGAAAAGATTGAGTTGCAGGGCAATGGGAAAGTATTGTTTAGATTGGTCTCAAATATTAAATAATGGATGTGTGTGTGTAAAGTATTCAAATGTTTTCTGAATTTTTATATTCAAGATTAAATTTTCTATTAGTATTCCACCTCTTCAGTTTTGCTGGAGGACTGTTAATTATATTTCTGAGATAGTTATATTTTTTTCCTCTGGAGTTATTATTTGGTTACAAATAGATAAGATTATAAGCAGCTGATTTTTCCCTCAAGCAGTTGTTATCAACTAGATATGTCTGGCCTAAAAACTTATATGCATCATACATGAATTCCTACATCCTGCTGTTCCCACAATACACATGCTACTGAGTATGAATAGTCCCATTCAATGAAGCTGAGGACTTCAGGACTCTATGAAGGGGCTTATGAAACTAACATAAAGTGTTGCTCATGAATCCTAATCTATACCCAAATCATTGGTTATATAAACACAGGCCCCTGAGTATGTATCAGTCTGTTCCAGCCCAGGTAGAAAAGTTGATTTTGTAGCTCAAACTGTAGACCCATCTCTTTAGCTCTGGAAGTTTATAGTTCACGCAATTTCAGGCGTGACAAGAAAAATTGTGAACATTGCACCAGTGAAAGTTTATCTGGGATTCAGATTGTCTCACGTAGATTTGATCAGAGCTTATCCCCAGCATAGTTCCTTCATGCCAGAGCTCATTCCTGGCAACTTCATCCAGATCTCATAACTGGTCCTAGTACTCTTCAAGACAACACCCATGTGTGGATAAGGTTTGGGGACTTGCCAGTCTGCTGCCACCTGTTACCTGTTTGGTGACAAAATATCCCAAGTGCCAAAAATCTGATGGGTGGCACCATGGCAACAAGAGTTGAAATGGATAGCAAATGTTGTACCCGGGGATAATATTCACAATTTTGAGTAGCCTACCAGTTACCTAATCGGTCTCTGCATACTGATATGGATAACAGACTGTCTGAAATATTGGGTCTTACTGTTACCAAGTAACCAACTTTCTGGTTTACAAACCCATTCTGACTTAATGTGTACCCCCAAAATTGTGAATGATTCTTGTGAATAAAAAACTCACTCCCATTTCTACCTGAAATGGGCCTAAGGGTTAGCTCTAAGTAGCTTAAAAAATGGGCCTGGGAACTAACATTCATAACTTAATTGGACACAAAAAATAATAGATGGACTCAACATGGATCTGGGGATTTGTAGACAGTATAATTAAGCTGAACCACTGTGTTACTGCCCTGAACTCTCTTCCTTTGATATGCAATTCCACTTCACCTGGAAAGCTGCTTCTTACCACCCCCATCTCCCCATAGCCCTCATACTTGTTTTAGCTTACTCCTCCATCTTCATTTACTATACCTATTGTCTCTTGGTCTCTTACACCAATGGGTTTTTTACACACACATTTCTCCTGCATATCTGTGGGACCACCTCACCCCTGGGCTTTGGATCAGCCCCTGCGGTCATCCGGGGGCGCCTTGCTCGAGGTCCCCCGAGACTTCCGGGGGGCCACATGGGAGAGGGTGTTCTCGGTGGCCGCACCGTGGCTGTGAAACTCCCTTCCGTTGGGGGCCCGGCTGACCCCTGATCTCCCCTCATTTCAACGAAGTTGTAGGACCTGGCTGTTCTGCCAGGCGTTTAGTGAGGGAGATGAGTGATGGGTGGAGGTTTGGATTTGAGTAGGGTGGGCGGGAGTGGGTATTTGGTACCTCCTTTTAAAGTTGTTTTAAGTTGTTTTAAATGTTTTTATATTTACATGGTGTGAGCCGCCCCGAGCTGCATGTGGCAGGAGGGGCGGGATAATACATTTTAAAAATAAATAAATAAATGTTTGCTGTTACATCCTGAACTTTCCATGTGTCTAAATCACTCACCCAGATCTTAAACATCTGGCTCTTTCAGCTTCTGCATAGAACTTCTCCCAGATCTTTTGTGTGAAAAAGTTCTCCTGGTAAACTGCTTTGCTCCACTCAGCTGTGGTCACTTGGTTTCCATGACAGTCCCTCACGTTTACAGCTGTGGCTACTTTAGGCTGCCTCAGGGCAGTGTGTGTGTGAAGAATGCATCCAGGAACTGCCTCAGGGTAGTGTGTGTGCGTGAAGAATGCATTGAGAACTTACTTGTGGACTTGTAAACCCAGAAGATTAAAAGACCAGCTCTTTAAGGTGTGTATAAAAATGCCCAATGTTTTCTTACAGCATTGTTTTAAATGTCTGACATTTAAATGTCTGTATATTTTTCTACACAAATCTCCACCCCCAATATACTATCCCCTCTCAACTTAGTCACTGTCTTGTCTCCTTACCTCTCCTACATTTGCCCATTCTATAGTTCTGACTTGTTACATGCCTGAGGAAAGGCAGCCCTGTATGACCCGAAAGCTTGTATACTCTCAATGATTATAATTAGTTCAATAAAAGATAGTGCCTGAGCCACTTTATCTTCATCTCTGGCATTAGATTACTGAGCGGGAATTGATGAAGAGGAGGTCATGCTCCTGAAATGGTAATTTGTTTTGAAAATTACTGCAATTTTGGGAAACTGGACACCAGTATAGCATGGGTCCTACTAGTGGGTGATGGTGCCTGCTTAGAACATTATTTGCCTCAGACTATGTATTTTAAAGCTATGCTGACCCATCCCCTCACTCCCTTGCCCACCCTCCCTTTATTAGTATGCTGCAAATCGTCATCATAGTTGTTGTCATCATTATTTTTATTGATTTATATAGTGCAAGCAATGTACCCTGTGTTGTACAGTCAATATTTATAGACAGGTCCCTACCCGCAAGGGGCTTACAGTCTAAGAGACAAGCGAGGGGAGACAAGGGATAAGTGAACAATGGACGAGACAAAAGTACATTCATGGGGTTGAGAAGTTGCAGGTGCATGTGCTTCACTTAGTTACAGGGAACTAGATTCTGAGTGAGGGGGAAGACGCAAGATCCTGATGCAATAATGGTTTAACTTGATTAGCTTTCTTCTTCTGGAGGCTGAGTGACAAAGGGCTCCCTTTGCATAAGGCTCTTCATAATGACAAATGTCCATTCAGCTGAATGGTACTTAGCTTTGTCACCACCATCTTAGAATGATTTTGAAGCAGGTCCATGGAGACATTTCTACCGTGTCAAAACGAACAGAAACAACATCAGTGCAGCTCTCAGGAGAGCGTTCAGATTTCAAGATCTTGTCAAAGTTATGTCAGTGAAGCTCTTTAAAGTCATTATGATGCCAAAGTGCAGGATGAAATGAAATTATCTTCGTTCAGATTTGTACGAAGGCCACCGAGAGATACCATCAAGGAAGTGTCGGTATAAATGGGAAATAAATCTCATCAGTATAACTTTGTAGAGAACTAATGGTTGTGTCAAACAGAGGCAAAGCATTATTGTTTCAGTTCTTCTCAGGTGACCATGTGGTATCCAGAGTAGATGGCATAAAGCTGTCAGTAATAATACTGGGAAGAGTTAGCATTGTGATTCTCAGGGCCCTGATTCACTCTAATTGTGATTCTCAGGGCAGTGTTTGTGTGAAGAATGCCTCCAGGAACTGCCTCAGGGCAGTGTGTGTGTGAAAAATGAATCCAGAACATACTTGCGGACTTGTAAACCCAGAAGATTGAAAAATCCAGAACTTTAAGGTGTGTGTAAAAATGCCCACGATGTGCTGCCACACCCCTTTCTGGCATCATGGCATCACAATGCTCCATACGGGTGGGACCATGACAGAAAGAGCATGGGAAAGTCCCCAAGGCCTTCTCCCTTTCTGAGGTGGCTGCCCCAGGTAGGGTGTAAGCCTCCCATTTTGCATGTCTGGGTCAAAACTGTGGAAACCCTAGGCCTGCCGGAAACTCCAATTTCTCCAAGTCAGTGGGGGCATCTCAGGGTGCCCCAGAGAAATCGTGACTTCATTCAGATCCTGGAGAATTTTGGTCAAAAATCTCAAATCTCTGGGTGAACCCTGGAGAGGTGAAAATGCTAACTACAGCTCAGCCCTTTATACTAGTTGTCATTGCTCTCAGCTGGCCAGCAGCCTTCTTTCTACACCAATCTGAGGGTCTTCAGTTCCTTAAAGGTACAGATGATTGCCTCTGAATGGCCTACTCTTAAGGGGTGTGTGTGCTGCAAGATACAATCCCCTTAAGTGTAGGCCATCCAGAGGTAGGGGGATCTACCTTTAGGGAACTGGTAGCCCCCAACTGGGTGTGGAAAGAAGACTGCTCAACTGGCAGTGAGTACCCAGGCGACTTTCAGGCCTAATTCTGCCAAGACTTATTATTTCAAGGACATTTGTTAGTCACATTTATATCTCTCCTCATTCTGCCTTGCTGAACTGGCACACTGCTTTGAAAAGTCAGTATAGACTGAGGGTGGAAACCTTCTTGATTTAAATAAGAGTGGCAAGACGGGCTTAGCTCAAAATTGAATTCAGCTGTGAACCTGTGGACTGAATTCAGATTTTCTGCTTCATTTGATCAAGGCTGATTGTACATAATGTATTTTATGCTGTGAATGATTATGGGGTCTATTTATCAGAATGTATTCTCTCTGTGTTTCAGAACTGTAATCCAGGCTATTTTTAATTTATCATACAGCACCGTAGAGCCTAAAGACAGCACAGGAGCATACTTGTGATGTCTGACCCTTTTTCCTTAGGCAATGTTTCTGCTAATTGTAGCACAAACAAGCTTGAAACCTAGATGCATCACAAAGATAACTAAAGAGAGTGATAGTATGATGCAAGGGCTGCTTCCAGATAAATTGGTAGATTTTCTTTCTGTTAATTAACTTACTATCTAGAAGGTTACATATAGGGAACAGGAGTCCCTCCCCCCCAGCCCCCGGCTCCATGGAAGCCCCATAGTCTGCAGCACGATTCTGACAGAAGACAGGGGCCAAAAAGGTCTTGTGGGTGGTGAAATATTATAGGTGAATCACGACATTACTGTAATTAAACCGCTAATTTTCTATTTCATTAAAAGTATCAAGTGTGCAATAAGCAGGGACCCGAGTTGACTGCGTTGCTGCAATTTGCAGTGATTTTCAGAGAATCAGCCAATCCTCACAGAATCCTCGCAGAATCAGGCAATCCTGACCACGACCCGAGGGTAAATAGGCCCTTGGGAGATGAATTGTGGGTGGGTGGGGTCTGAAGGCCCTATGTTTCCGTGAGGGAGGTGCTGAAATTCCAGAGATTTTGAGTTGTGTTTGATTAGCAAAGTTCTGATTCTATGTCAAACCTATTGCAAATTTGATTCCCAGTATGCATAGTTATGCAAATCAAGTTAATTATGCAAATATTAATGCTCGCGGTGAATTTGCAGAATTTGGCTTCACTGGTTGCAGAATTTAAGATTTTTTGGTGCAGTCAACTCAGGTCCCTGACAATAAGTTTGAAGGTAGACTGATTGTGATATAGTGTCGCATTACTCAAGGCTGGCCTTGGGCATTTTGTTGCCTGTCCAGGCAGAGAGGCTGGACTTACTGAGGTGGGGGCCACCCGATCAGGTGCAGGGACTGGGAGTCAGGAAGGTGGAACCTACCTGAGAGGGTGCCTCACTTTTTGCTTCCCTAAGCAGCAGCCTAACTCTGCCTAATTGTGGCCAGCCATGGCCTCATTGAATGCTGCCTGCCATGTATCAACAGCAACCATGTGCCACACATCAGAATGTCTGTTGCCTTTCTGGGCTCAGATACAGGTAGCTAACAAAGTTGCAGTCAGTTGGGTAGACATAATGGCTATTAGTCAACTTGGTCAGGGGAATGTAACCTCTGGTTGTCGGGAGTTGGGAATGGATTATTCCTTTAATCATCTGTTGTGCACTCCTTTGAAGCAACCGAAGCTGGCCAGAATGCCATTGTTCTGACACAGAATGCCATTGGTCTGACACAGAATGCCATTGGTCTGATACAGAATGCCATTGTTCTGACACAGAATGCTATTGGTCTGATACAGAATGCCATTGGTCTGATACAGAATGCCATTGTTCTGACACAGAATGCCATTGGTCTGACACAGAATGCCATTGGTCTGATGCAGGATGGCACTCCTTATATTCTTACGTCCACTAAAGCACTGCTTTTCAGAGGCAGAGCAGGATTTTGTGGCTGCCATGACAACCACGAGCCTATCCCAGGTAATATCTGGCCTGGCATGAGGCTGGACTGGACACACGTTGGATTTAATGTGTTGCACTCCCTGGAAACAGGCACCAATTATTGGGGGTGTTGTTACAACACCATTGTCATAGTTGGACCATTACCTTCTGAGGGCCCAGATCCCTGTACTCTTTTGCCCCCTGCAGGGTGGTGGCCCAATTAACTTGGTCTGCTACTGAAGACTAATGGATCCAAGAGAATTCCAGAACTCTCTTGGGGATTTACCTGGTGACCTTGATGATCTCTCTGTCGATGGCCTGGTCGATTTGTAGTATGGTGTGTTGACTTAGGCCTTCAACAGAGTAGCACCCAGGTGCCCACTTCCTCCACTGCAGCAGTGCAGGTCTCCTTGGTATACGGAGGACCTGAGGATGCTAAAGTGTGTGTTGTGGGTGGCTGGGTGTTTGCTTTTGATTTGTGTGTTTTGGCTGTGTGGTGTGTTGGTTTGACTGTTGATTTTGGTTTGGCTGGTTGGTGAGTGTTGGTGGGTGTTGGCTGTCTGTTGTTTAAAAAAAAATGAAGAAGACTGTTGTTCTAATTAAATGCTGGTGGGTCAAGGTAGTGCTCCCAGAGCCGGTGGTGGAGGAGGAAGAGGTCACTGCCCCAGCCCCTGGACCTTCGGTGGTCGCTGTCCAGGAGCCAGTGGTGGAGGAGCAAGCTGCCCGGTTTGTGAACTTTTTTTTACTTTGAGGACAAGAAAGGCTCTATCAGTTAGAGTGAGTTCACTGGCATGCAGGTGGGTGCGTGGGTGGTGGGCATCAGTCAGGCACAAACAGTGGGCATCAGTGGGTGGCAGCGGATGTCTGCCACAGAGAGAGAGAGGGTACTGTAGTGTGGCGGGCAGTAAGGCACGAGCATGAGCAGCACCCCAACCCAAACATGTGCCTGCCTGCCAGCCATCCCTAGAAAGGGTCTCCACTCTCCAGTTGCCATCCCTAGCACCCCCAAATAAGGGCAGGATTTGCACGTGCCAGCCAGGGTCTCTCCATTTGCCACCCCTAGCATCCCCTAGCACCCCAAGGAGGGCAGGATTTACACATGTCAGCAAGCGTCTTTCCAGCTGCCATCGCTACTAGCACCCCAAGAAGGGCAGGATTTCCACGTGCCAGCCAGGGTCACCGTCTCTGGTTGTCATTCCTACTAGCACCCCAAGGGGGGAGGACTAGAAGTGTCATCATAAATGCATGCTATTACTTAGGTGTTGTTTATGTGTTCCTGTTTCAGAGAGGGTGAGGATGAGGAATCCTCCAATACTGGTGCCAGCCACAGAAGGACACAAGGTGGAGGTCACCAGTGCCACACCCAGACAGTGGGTGGACAAGGTCCAATGTCTGGAGGTAGTATCACTTTATTGCGTGGTCATAAACCAAATGTCTGGAGGTGGTATGATAAGGAGAATGGATTTGCCATTTGAAAGGTAAGGCACGGGGTCTGGAACAACAGGGTATGCAGTGCCCTATGACCTGTTAGGAACGGAAGTTCCCTGCAGAGAGATTTTGGCACCCACCCACTTGTGGAGACAGAATGCAAGCAGGGCTTGACACAGACCATTGGTCTGACGCAGTATGGCACTTCTTATGTTCCTATCTTTTTATGTTCTTTAGACCTGTGGCAAAAGATTCAAAAGGGCCAGAAAGGGGACCACATCGGGTCTAATCTCCCACATAGAGAAGCTGCCCAGGGAGAAGGTGGCTCAGTTGCAAGACTCTGGTGTGGCTGTGGATCTGGAGCATCAGTGCCTAGGGATGAGTGAACACGGTTCGGAAGTTCGGAGCTCGGACTGAATTCGACCAGTTCGGTCGACCAACCCGAACTTCTGAACTGAACTCATTTTTAAACCGAACCAAACCGAATTTCCGAACTCGGTTCTGTTAACCTACCCCTATAAGATAATATTCCATTTAGTTCAATGGGATTTGAATTTCCAAACTTTGTTCAGAAGTTCGGACCGAACTCGAATAGTTCAGTCAACTGAACTGAACTTCTGAACCAAACTTGATTTTCGAACCAAACCAAACCGAATTTCTGAACTTGGTTCTGTCCGCCCATCCCTATCAGTACAAGAAGAAGGGGGGGGGGAAGGCAACCCAAAAGAGACACCATCCCTAGCACCCAAAGAAGGTCAGGATTTGCACGTGCCAGCCAGGGTCTCACCAAAGTCCTTCCCCCTCCTCCAGCTCCTATGTGGAGTCACTGGGCCCCAGGAGTCTGCAGTGGCAAGGGCCTTTCGGGCTGAGGTGGAGAGGCCCACCCGGGACTTCGTGGCTGGCCTGCAGCAGCAAGCAGCCACCATGCAGAACTGACTGGTGGAACGGTTCCAGGCGGTCAAGGTCAGGGAACAGAAGGTGGAGGCATACTCAAAGTATGTCTCAAAGTACGTCTCCACCGAGATGGCCGACCTGGAACACTTCTGCCAGTCAGTCTCCCAGCGGCAGGTGGCCATGGCAGGGGTTGTTGCCTATGCCGTATAACACAGCTACCAAATGCCGGTGGGTGTGATGCCCCCTGCCCCTAGCTCCCATGCACTCCTTCTGCCTTTCCCCCAAGTACCAGGGGGCAGGCCCATAGACTGAGTAGTACTAGTTGATAAGTTTCCTTTCTAGTTTAAAATGTTTGGCTTTTGTTTTATAATGTTGTTGTTGTTGTTGTTGTTGTTTTGTTAATAAAAGTTATATTTGCAGGAGGGGTGGGGTACAAATCCATTAAATAAATAAATAAATAAATAAATATTTGTTGTTATTGTTACGAGCTTTGTTTTACCTGCCCAGTCTTTTATCCCTCTGTGCTGAAGTTCTGGATGGCAGGTGACAGAATCTCATACAGCTTGTCGATCCCTACCAGCAGGACCTGGCACCACATGTAGAGTAGTTAAGGTCTTAACCCAAAGATGTGCCAGGCAGCAGCAGGGTCTCAACTTTCAGACAGACCCCCAAGAGGGGCAGGGATTGTGTCTGCGTGGGTGTGCCAGAGAGAAAGAGAGACAGCTCTTTTGGCAGCAGGCATCCACGGGTGGGTGCAGAGGAGTAGGCTGGGGGGGTAGGCTTGCAGGCGGGTGCCGGTGGCTGCTGCTTAGTCAGGCACGAGTAGCAGCAGCACCCAGAATGGAATGGAATGACAGCCCCCCGTGACTGGAATGATGGTCCCAGAATCTAGTTGATGGTTCCTGGGATGCGTGGGCATAACTGATTCAGGTACAGTGGAATGACAGCCTATGGGAGCTGAATGATGTCCCTAGAAGTAGTGCATGGTTGGGCACACTTGTGCGATAGGTAGGTATAGAAACGTACACATGCAGGCACATAATACGTTCCACGTTTTGTTATATTCCATCTCATTCTGGTACACTTTTGCTGATGCCGGTTGTGGGCATCAGGCACAGATGGGAGTTCTCCCTGGTTCTGGCAGGTGGCAGCTTGAGCTGGCCTCCCCTCCACCCCATATCTCTCGTTCTAGCGGGGAGCCCCCCCTCTCTCTGGCCATATAGTAAGAATATGAGTTATTAAGTAAAATGGATATAGGGCCATGAAGATGAATAGAGCTATGATGGCCTATTAGATTAAGCTAGGGTATGACTGGGTGGATTTCCGGTTTGTAACTGGATTAGTCTGCAGGGGTTTAGAGTTTTCCGATTTCCAATTTCCAGCTCTGTAGAAGTGCTACGATCCATGCTCATTATGTCCCATGTTGGGAAAATTATATGTTGATTGTGGCTTTATGAGTCTATTTTACTATATTTTATAAGGACTAGGGGGATATTTATATATCTTGTAATTTGTTAAGAAATTGGGGATTAAGTGAGTTTGGAAGTTATACTATATATAGATTTTGATTTAAAATTTATAGTAGCCCTTGCTAGGGATAGTATGTAGTAGCTTATTGATAAATTTTATTTTTAATTTTGATGTATTATACATGATTTTTTATTGGTAATGTTTTATTGTTGGTTTCTTTTGTTGTGACTTTGTCGAAACAATAAACTTTTCCACATATAATGCAGGTGACTTTCTCTCTCTCAGCAGCAACCTGGGATGACAGACAGGCACCTTGACATGAGAGGCAGGAAGGTGGGCTGAGGCAGGCTTTGAGCTTGGCGGCAACCTGGGGTACAGAACCCTTGGCACAGACAACATGTAGGCCTGGGGGCCATTGGCAGCAGCAGACAATGGGTTTCCAGGATACAGAACCCTTGGCATACACAGCATATAGACCTGGGGGCCATTGGCAGCAGCAGACAGTGGGTAGCCAGGGCACAGAACCCATGGCACAGATAGCATATAGGCCTGGGGGCCATTGGCAGCAGTAGACAGTGGGTTGCCGGGAATCAGAACCCTTGGCACACGCAGCATATAGGCCTGGGGGCCATTGGCAGCAGCAGACAGTGGGTTGCCTGAATACAGAACCCTTGGCACAGACAGCATATAGGCCCAGGGACCATTGGCAGCAGCAGCAGACATTGGGCGGGCGGGTGGGCAGGCAGCCAGCATGGCTTGAGAGGCAGTAGACCAGGTGGTCTTGGGCAGGCTTTGAGCTAGGAAACCTGGGTGGGCAGACAGGCACCTTGACATGGGAGGCAGGAAGGTGGACTGAGGCATGCTGGGCTTAGTGGCAAGCTGGGCGGGCAGATATGCAGCATGGCATGAGAGGCAATAGGGCAGGCAGGTTGGGACATTGGCAGAAAGGCAATCAGATAGGCTTAGGCTAGCAAAGACTGTGCAGTGTGAGAGAGTGAGAGCCAGTCACATAGGTGGGCTGAGATCGTGTAGGCATAGGCCAGCTGGGAGGCTTACAGTTTCCCAATGCCATCCTGTGTCATGAGGTCAGTCAGATAAAACGGCCGAGGCCTTCTAGCATGAGAGAGAGGGGGGGGGCAGGGCGGGCACCAGGCATTGGTAGGGAGGGACAGCATCTCAGCAGCACAGCAGCAGTAGCCCTAGTCGAGATTGAGGAGGGGGAGCCCCATCCCATGACTGCCCCTGGCATGGGATGGCGAGTGCCACTGAACCATCAATCCTTCTCCAGGGGCAGCTTGGGGAATCCCAGCAGAGGAAGGTTCACCTTAATGAACAGAAACTGCTCCACCAACTTGGCCCCCAATCTCAGGTGGTGTGAGGAGAAAATGTCCCCCGCCATAGAGAACACTCGCTCACTGGGGACACTGGTTGGTGGGCAGGACAAGATACCCTTGGCCACTTTTGACAGAGCCGGACACACGTTGGCCTTGCCGGCCCAGTAGGCCAAGGGATCGCTGCTGAGATCAATGCATAGCTCCTCCTCCAGGTAGGTCTCCACAGCTGCTGAGGCACCATTGTACTCCCTCTCGTAGCTTTGTCTGGGCACCACCTGCCCCACTGCCCTCAGCCACGCTGCTTGCCCTATTGTTCTGGGGGACCCCTTGATCCCCAGAATGGCCTGCACGTAGGCCAAACTGTTTCTGCTGATGCTGGCAACAGGGGTGCTGCTGCTGCTGCTACCGCTAGGGCTGGGGGAAGGGATAGACCTGCCTGGCTGAGAGGGGTGGCTGCTTCCACTCCCACCATCCCCAGGGGTGTCCTGCTGTATAGATCACTCTGCCTGCTGGACCATCTCCACCAGCGCATCCTTCTGGAGGGCATAGAGTGCTGGTCTGGCATGCCATGCTGCCCTTGACCCTGGGGTCCAGCATTGTTTCCAGGACATATTACTTCCGCTGCAGGAGTGTGTCAAAATGCGCCTCCAGCCCTGACTTCAGCTTATGCTCCAGGTCGAGCACCTCACTGGCCAGCTTCCTGCCCGCAGAGCCACAATCCTGCCCCCCGAGAATCTCGTCCAGCCTCCTCTGGAGACTCTGGACCAGTGGAGTCACCTGACTGAGGGTGGTGGTGGAGCTGCTCACAGTCTCATGGCCAGGAACGGTCTCAGGACAAAGACCATTTGAGCCAGGAGCTCCCATTTCCCCCCCCCCCCATTAAACCCTTCTGGTGCCCTGAAGTCCGTCTCCAGTTGAACCTGATGCAAGGTGGCTTTCTGCTCAAGAAGCCACTCAAGCATCAGGAAGATGTAATTCCACTATGTGGCCAAATCCTGGACCAGCTGGTGCCCTGGGGAGCCTTGCTCGACCTGATTCTCCCACAGGAGCTTGCTGCCTTTCATGCTCCTGTTAAAGAACCCTGCCAGCTTCCTCCCCCACTCAATCTGGGAACTAAGGGTGCCTTCCCCAATCCCCTTATCCCCCAAGCCCAGAGTGTCCCTGACCACCAGGTGAAGGGTGTGTGCAGCAGAAGGGATGCTGGTAAAGCCCCAGTCATGGGCTGCCTTCAGTACATTTGCGGCATTGTCCGTCACCACACACCCCTTTGTGAAGGCTGCGTCTCGTGTAACCCACTCCCTCACCATGGTGGCCAGGGCTGTCTCGATGTTCCTGGCAGTGTGGGGACGGTCCATGACTAGTGCCGGAAGAAGAGCCCACCTATACCCTGCTTCAGAACCCCCCCTGCCACGCCCCAAAGCTGCCTCCAGGTCCTGCCAGCAGTGCGCCGTTACTGCCACCTACGCATGCTGGGCATTCCTGCTGGACCACAGGTCCGTGGTGAAGTGGCCCGTGGCTCCCCATGACCTTGCCAGCTGCTCCCTCACCCACTCCTTCAAAGTCTTGTAAAGGTNCTGGACCACAGGTCCGTGGTGAAGTGGCCCGTGGCTCCCCATGACCTTGCCAGCTGCTCCCTCACCCACTCCTTCAAAGTCTTGTAAAGGTCTGGCACTGCAGTCCGACTGAGGGTGGTGTGGGACGGCAGCTTAAACTGGGGGCCAGGAACCCAATTAGTCGCTGGAAGTCCTTGTCCTCTACAATTTAGAAGGGCTGCCCATCCAGTGAAATCGTTTCAGCCAACAGGCGCTTGGCTTTCTCTTGAAAGCAACATGGCCCTACTGCCGATGGCCTTGGCAACTGCTCCCACCCCAGCTCCTCCATGGTGGACTGACGCTGCTGGCGAGGCTCCTGCTTCTGTTCTTCCCCCCTGCTCCTGCTGGTAGAGGCAGCAGTTGGTGCAGGATGCTTGCCCGCTGAAGGAGCCAGGCAACTGGCTGCTGCAGTCGGGAACCCGCTCGCATCCACTTCCCCTGCTTTCCCGCTTAGCAGCAGAGCACTGTGGCATGACTTCAGGTGTCTCACCATTGCAGTTGTCCCAAGGCTGGCATGCACCTGCCCACGCTTCACCAGCTTATTGCACAAACTGAACTGCACCTCTCTGGGATCATCTGCCCACACCAGGCTAAAATGTTCCCATACAGAGGATTTTTTTCCCCCTCCTGCCTTCTGGTCTGCCCCGGGTGATGCACTTCTGACAGCACTGCTGGGAGGGGCAGAACTTGGTGGTGGCGATGATGACACAGCTCTGGGAGGAGGGACAGCCATCGTCTCAGAGCCAGACATTTCCTCTGCGACACTAGTGTCTGCCTCTGACTCACTGTCCATGATCACGGTGATGTCCCGTGAAGGGGAGTACTGGGACCCCGAGGCTAGACTGCCTGTGCCCGCCATGCTGCTGGCACTCTCCCTGTGTCCCCCTCTAATGCTGCTATTGCTCGCCCTACTGCCATTGCCCAGGGATCGGGCCCTGCCTCTAGCAGCCAGGGTGGGGTCCAACAGCTCTGGACTTCTGGGGATCGCCTCCACAATGGGGGACATCAGTGGCCCTGGAGGAACATCAGAAGCAGAAGCACCTGCTCCTGCAGCTGCAGCAGAGACAGCCACAGCCTCATGTATTTCAGGCATTCCAGTGCCCTGTGTGGCAGAGGAGGGCACTGCAAGGAGGTGACGCTGAGCCACTGAAGCCTGTTGCCCTAAAGCAGGACTGCAGAGTTTGGGGCGTGGTGATGTGCTTGCACCGCTGCCTGCTGCTGCTCCGTGGACATGGCCCCTTCCGCCTCTCCTACGTGCCCCATTGCCTGTCTTACGGGCAGCAGTCCGGCCTCTCCTACTTCCCTTCTTCATGTCTTCCAACTCAAACACACACAAAGATTTAAAAAAAAAATTTTTGTCACATTTTTAATCTAATATAATATCTATCTCTACACTAAATCTAACTGCTATCAACTATTCTAAAACCTATGGAACTAAATGGAATATCCGATAACGACATACAAAGACCTTGTCCTACAAACACACTGTATCTCTATCTATCTCTATAACTAAGCTAACTACTATGTATTAGAGTTGGGACCCAGGGGCAATTACCGGATACCGGATTTACTGGTTTTCCGGTTCTCAAAGAAGCGGATTCTCGGATTAAATCCGGTATCCGGTACCGGTTTTATTCCATTGATTTCAATGGGGCACTGTGTCCCCATTGAAGTCAATAGAATACAATTCCTCCTCCCTCCCCCTCCCAGGCTGCGTGGGTGGAAGGGGGGACACCCCTCACCCACCCTGCCCAGCCTGGATTTTTGTTAAAAAAAGAGCCCCCCCCAGCACCAGCGGCCGCGGCGTCCCCGCAGCCGCCGGTAAGTATAGACCCGATCCCTGGGGGGGTGGGGTGTTTAACACCCCCCCAACCCCCCAGGGATCACCCCTACTACAAGTTGACACTGTACCTTTGTATTTCAGCGGACCTCCGGGTGCGGCGGCAGGCGGTCCGGAGGCCTCAGCGCCGGCTGTGGCTGCTGGCGTCAGAGACGCTCTAGGCCTCCGGGGAACTTCCGGGTTTCCCCAGAAGGCCTAGAGCGTCTCTGATGCCGGCAGCCACAGCCAGCGCTAAGGCTACCGGACCGCCTGCTGCCGCCACCGCCGCAGGGAACCTGACAAACTTAAAACTGTGGTCATCTGATCCCTGACCTTTCCTGACACAATTCAAGGTTCTGGTTTTGACCTATAAAGCCTGGCTTGGATCCCACGTATCTGAAAGACCACCTCTTCCCTTATGTCCTGTCGTGGCCTCTGAGCTCAGCCAAGAACACCCACTTGCATAGTCTGCCTCTGAAGTTTTTACAGCAAGGAGAGATAAAGCAGTGTTGTTGGTGGCTGCCTCACAATTATGGAACTCCCTCCCCTTGGAGGTTGGTCTATTATTATTAATGATTAATTATTATTATTATTATTATTAGCTTTTATATAGCGCCAACGATGTACCTGGCATTCTACAGAGAATAAGATAGACACGGTCCCTGCCCGAGATCTTACAATCTAAGCTCAAGCCTGCTCATTTTCTGGAAAAGAGGTAAGACCTTTCTTTTTGGCCAGATATTTGGCAGGCAGGGATAATTTTGGGTGGTGATGAGGGTTAAGAAAGGATTGTAGGAGTGTTGGGGGAATTTTTAGATGCTTTTATTGATGATAAGCCTCCTTGAACCATGATGGAAAGGGCAGCATATAAATTTGATTAAATAAATAAATAGTTCACTTGAGGGGCAGCTTCATTCTCATGCCTGTAGACTGTTTGCGCTAACCTCTTTCTCAGCAGAAGTCAGAAGTAGAGGGGAGAGTCTTGGACACAGGGTTGCTACGTCAGTGGTCCCTTATTGGCAACAAACCTACCTTTTCCTAGCCCAGTACCCGCAAAATCAGGCATAGCAATCAAAATTGTGGTACCCAACCTTGGTAACATCAGGCACTAATCAGTACCAATGGGCTACCAAGGTAGTTACTGATTCTCAGACTTCTGGTACCAATTTTTTTAACTCTCCATCCTCATTCCTGTACTGAGTTACCATTCTGCCAATTGGTATCAATCAGCAAAAGGGTAAATTGGTAAGTCGGTAATTGGGTGCCCTACTAGGGTACCAATACACCCTAGAATTCAAACTACCTTTCAAAGCAGCCTATATACAGCTGCACAGAAACCTGTGCCCATCATTGCCTGTGATTTGGCCCTTTTGCGTTGCTCGAGAAGGTTAGAGAAAGTGGAAGGCAGACAGACCTCGAATCCAGCTAGCACTAGGGGTGTGCACCAGGGACTCATGTCGTGGGTTTTTTTGTTATTAAAAACTGTCATTTTCATTATCATTAATGAAATTTCATTTTTTGTTATCGGTGTCATTATTGCTATCAGACCGGTATCAATTTTGAGCAACAACAAAAAATTTGTTTTTGGTATCGTTTCAATTGTGGGCTACCACGAGTGGCAAAGTGCCAGGAAACACCTTCCACAGACTTCTCAGAAGTTGAACTCCTTACTCCCTTTCTCATTATAATGCAGCAGTAATAAGTGCACAATGACAAAATTTAAAATTACTAATACGTATGTCTAACCTACACTTAATAACCTATACTATATGCAATATATTCCTATCTAAGATCTATATCAATAAACTTCTATCTGCTATGTGTTCTAAGTATCTATCTATTCTATTCCTATCCTATAATACTAATATATATAATAAAAAGCTCTATCTATCTATCTATCTATCTATCTATCTATCTAATGGACAGGGGGAAACAGACAGGAAGGGGAAAGAAAAAAAAAGATAGGGTATATATCAAATATCTATCTATATTATCTATATCTGTAATTGATATCTGTCTATCTAATTTATATACCTAAACCTATGTCTATCTCTATATATATGTACAGGGGGAGACAGACAGGGGAAGGGAAAATGTTAGGGGTGGGACACCGGGGAGAATACCGGATACCGGATGTGCCAGTATCGGATCTCCCTGGTACCGGATTTACCTGTACCGGCATATCGGATTTTTAACATTGGCCACGGTACCGGATTTTTTACATTGCGGCTATTGACTTCAATGGCTGCAATGTAAAAAATCCGGTACCGTGGCCAATGTTAAAAAATCTGGTATGACGGTTCAGGTAAATATTGGATGTATCAGATTAAGCCGATACACCCAAATACCGACAATATCGGATCTTGAAAGAACCGGAATTCCCACCCCTAGAAAATGTAAAATAAAGGGTATAAGGAAAGGTAAGGTATAACACTGAGGACTGGGAAAGATTTTTAGTGCAAGCACCAGAGTTTTGTAAACCCAACTTGACATAGCAAGAGCTAACAAAGAACAAGAGTCAAACAGTCTGGCCCTGCAACAGAAAGAGTTGCAGTGCCCTCCCCAGAGCCCCCATGATTGGTTCTGGGAGGCAAGAGGCATTGAGCCATCAAAGATTGCCATGCTAGGGATGTGCAAACGAGGTTCAGAAGTTCGGAGTTTGGACTGAACTCAGTCCGTTCAGACCACCAAACCTGAACCTGAACCGAGCCCAATATTGAACTCTGAAACGACCGAACACTTCAGTCGGTTTGGATCGAGTTCGGATGAGTTCGGGCAGGAGAAACGCGACCCCTGCCTGACACAGGGTGTGTGGGTGTGTGTCAGCTGAGGAGCAGACTTCCTGGCACCAGGGGTGGAGAGGTTTGGAGTAGCAGCCAGCCTGCCCAATCACCATCCCATTTCTCCTCAGGCCACTGGCTTCACAGCCTGCAATTGGCCACGAGCAAGGCTGCACGGGGCCAATGGGGCTTGCAGTGAGGCAGGCACAGCAAGTAACAAAATTCATTGCCCTCCCCCCTTCCAAGACCTTCTGAGCTAGGTACTGTTCCTGACAGCAGGCATTTTCAGAAGGCTCCCTCTCCCAGCAGTTTCTGTACCTCCCAGCTCCCCAATCCATTGCCATCCTCCTATTATTTCACCCATCCAACCCATTTACCTCCATATTATCATTTATTTAGATTATATTAGATAGACTTAGGCGTTATTTTTATTTTTTACCCCTCCCTGTGTTCGTCCTCCCCCCTCCATTGATTCCTTTCCCTTTCCCTCTATATATTCCATCCCTGATTCCCTTCCCCTGTTTTTGGATTTATTTAGAGTAGGATTATTAGATTTATTTATGTTTCATTTCAGTTTTGTACCCCTCCCTGTGTTCTTTGTGTTCCCCCCATCCCTTTGTAATATTGTATAAATAGATATTAGATATAGTTACTGTAGATAGATACATAGTTGTAGTAGGAGTTAGCTTAGTTATAGAGATAGTGTTAGTGTGTAGTTATTCATTTTTGATATTTTAGAGTGTGTTTGTAGGACTAGGCCTTTAGATATAATATTTACTTACATAGATTTTAGAATAGTTAATAATACTATAGTTAGAGTTAGTGTAGAAAATATTATTTTTGTTGGAATACATGGAGAAGGCGAGTAGGAGAGGCCGGTCTGCTGCCCATAAGACAGGCAATGGGACACATGGCAGAGGTGGTAGGGGTAGGGGCTGTGCCATCGGAGTGGCAACAGGCAGCAGCAGCAGTCAGAGTCTATCACTTCGCCCCAAGTTTTGCAGGCATGATTTTGGGAGACAGGGTTCAGAGGCTCCCAGCAGCAGTGACACTAGTCTAGGAGCGGTTCGGCGGTGCCTCCTGCCAGTGCCCTCCAGTACTATGCAGGGCACTGGAAGGCCTGCAGGACATGAGGCTGTGACTGTCTCTGCTGCTGCAGGAGTAGGTGCTGCAATTGTTCCTACAGGGCCACCAATGTCCCCTATTGTTGAGGTGATCCCCAACAGTCCAGAGATGGTGGATCCCATCCTGGCTGCTAGAGGCAGGGCCCGATCCATGGGCAATGACAGGAGGAAAAGGAGTAGCAGCAGCAGCAGCAGCAGAATTAGCAGCTCTAGGGGGAACAGGGATAATAGTGGCAGTAGATGGTGGACAGTCAAGCCTCAGGGTCCCACTACTCCCCTTCAATGGACATCACAGTAATTGAGGACAGGGAGGCTGAAGACGACACTAGTCCCACAGAGGAGACATCTGCAGCTGAGGCGATGGCTGTCCCCCCCTCCCAGAGCTGTGTCACCACCAAGTTCTGCCCCTCCCAGCAGCGCTGGGAGCAGCATTGCGTCACCCGGGGTGGGGCAGAAGGCAGTAGGGGGGGAAAATCCTCTGTCTGGGCACATTTCAAGCTGATGCGGGCAGATTATCCCAGGGAGGTGCAGTGCACTGTGTGCAATAAGCTTACGAAGCGTGTGCAGGTGCTCACCAGCCTTGGGACAACTACCATGGTGAGGCACCTGAAATCATGCCACAGCACTCTGCTGCTAAGTGGGAAGGCAGGGGCAGTGGATGCCAGCGGGTTCCCAACTGCAGAGGCCAGTCGCCCACCTCCTTCAGTGGGCAAGCGTCCTACACCAACTGGTGCCTCTAGCAGCAGGAACAGTATTCCTGCTAGGGGGGAAGAACAGCATCAGGAGCCTTGCCAGCAGCATCAGTCCACCGTGGAGGAGCTGGAGTGGGGGCAGCTGCCAAGGCCATTGATAGCTGAAGGGCAGTGTGGCTTTCAAGAGAAAGCCAAGTGCCTGTTGGCCGAAATTATTGTACTGGATGGGCAGCCCTTCTCAATTGTAGAGGACAAGGGCTTCCAGTGACTGATTGGGTTCTTTGTCCCTGGTTTAAGCTGCTGTCCTGCACCACCCTCAGTCGGACTGCAGTGCCAGACCTTTACAGGGCTTTGAAAGAGCAGGTGAGGGAGCAGCTGGCAGGAGCTGGGGGTGGCGCTATACACTTCACCACAGACCTTTGGTCGAGTAGAAATGAACAGCATGCCTAACTGGTAGTGACGGCACACTGGTGGCAGGAACTAGAGGCAGCTTTGGGGAGTGGCAGGGGGGTCCCGAAGCAGGGTATAGTTGGGCCCTGCTTCAGGCAGAAGTAATGGACAACCCCCACACTTCTAGGAACATTGAAGCAGCCCTGACCACCATGGTGAGGGAGTGGGTCACGCCAGGTGCGCCCTTCACAAAGGGGTGTATGGTGATGGACAACGCGACCAATATGTTGAAGGCAGTCTGTGACAGAGGCTTCACCAGCATCCCTTGTGCAGCACACACCCTTCACCTGGTGGTCAGGGATGTTCTGGGCTTGGGGGAGAAGGAGATTTGGGCAGGCACCCTTAGCTCCCTGATCGAGTGTGGGAGGAATCTGGTGGGGTTCTTTAACCAAAGCGTAAAGGGCAGCGAGCTCCTCTGGGAGAACCAGGCCAAGCAAGACTCCCCAGTGCAGCAGCTCATCCAGGAAGTCTCCACACGGTGGAATTCTACCTTCCTGGTGCCTGAGCAGCTTCTCGAGCTGCCTTGCATCAGGTTCAATTGGTGATGGACAGTGGGGCACCTCCAGGGTATGATGGGGCAGAATGGGAGCGCCTGGTTCACATGGTCTTCACACTCTGACCGTTCCTGGCCATGACAGAGACGGTGAGCAACTCCACCGCCACCCTCAGCCAGGTGACCCCTCTAGTCCAGAGTCTCCACAGGAGGCTGGACGAGATTCTCAGGGGACGGGATTGTGGCGGGATTGTGACCCTGAGGGAAGGAATCTGGCTGATGAGGCGCTTGACCTGGCACGGAAACTAAAGGCAGGGCTGGGGGAACGTTTTGACTAGCGCCTGCGGCAGGAGGAATATGGCCTGGCAACAATGCTGGACCCCAGGGTCAAGCTTGGCACGCCAGACAGCACTCTATGGCCACTGGAAGGGTGAGCTTGTGGACAGGGTCAAGCAGGCAGAGCGGGCTATTATTATTAGACATTTATATAGCGCCAGTCATGTGACCTAGTGCTGTACAGAACACAGAATTAGACGCGGTCCCTGCCTGTGGCTTACAATGCAGCAGGACACCCCTGGGAATGGTGGGATTGGGAGCAGCCACCTCTTTCAGCCATCTGGGTCTATCCCTGCCCCCAGCCCTAGTGGTAGTAGCAGCAGCAGCAGCAACCCTATTGCCAGCAGCAGTAGCCACTCTGGGGAGCACGGGGTCCTCCACAATAGGGCAAGCAGCATGACTGAGGGCAGTGGTGGAGGTGGTGCCCAGGCAAAACTACCAGAGGGAGTATGATGGCGCCTCAGCAGCCATGGAGACCTACCTGGAGGAGGAACCCTGCATCGATCCCAGCAGCGATCCCTTGCCCTAACAGGACGGCAAGGCCAATTATGTGGCCGGCCCTGCCGAAAGTGGCCATCAGTATCCTGTCCTTCCCACCAACCAGTGTCCCTAGTGAGCACGTGTTCTCCATGACGGGGGACATTTGCTCCCCGCACTGCCTGAGACTGGGGGTCAAGTTGGTGGAGCAGTTGTTGTTCACCAAGGTGAACCTTCCGCTGCTGGGATTCCCTGAGCTGCCCCTGGAGAAGGATTGATGGTGCAGTGGCACATGCAATCCCATGCCAGGGGCAGTCTTGGGATGGGGCTCCTCCTCCTCAATCTGGGTTAGGCTAGTGCTGCTGTGGTGCTGTCCCTCCTTCCTAATACCCAGCACCCTCCCTCTTTCTCTCATACTAGACAACCTTGACGCACTTATCTGACTAACAGCATGATGCACGGTGGCATTTTGGGAAACAAACTGTAAGCCTGCCAGCCGGCCTATGGCTAGACGATCTCGGACCGCCTATCTGACTGGCTCTCTCTGTTGCGCGCTGCATAGTATTTTGCCAGCCTATCTGAGTGCCCTGCCAAGGTCCCACCCTGCCTTCCTGCCTCTCATGCCACGCTGCCTGTCTGCTCGCCCAGGTTGCTGCCAAGCTCAAAGCCTGCCTCAGTCCGCCTGCCTGCCTCTCATGCCAAGGTGCCTGTCTGCCCGCCCTGTCATCCCTGGGTGATGGGGCACATCAGAGAGAGTCTGGGTGATGTGCCCCACTTGCCTGCTAATCCCACGCTGCTGCTGTCTGCTGGTTCATGGAGAGAGAGAGAGAAAAAGTCTCCTGACTGCTAGAAGGAGAGACAGACACGATCCCACCCATGCTGTCACCTGCACTATATGGCCGGGGGGGGGGGAAGAGAGAGAGAGGGGCTCCCCACTAGAATGAGAGAGATGGTCATGTATCCCGTTCAAGCTGCCTGCTACCTGCCAGAACCAGCGAGAGCTCTCCTCTCATCTGTGCCCACATCCACCAGCAAACCTACCAGAATGAGATGGAAATAACAACACACAATGTAGTATATGTGCCTGCCTGCCTGTATGCGTTCCTGTACCTGCTACGACCTATTGCATGATTGAATGAAGTGTGCCCAACCATGCACTAATTCTAGGGACATCATTCAACTCCCATAGGCTGTCATTCCACTGTACCTGAATCAGTCATGCCCGCCCATCCCAGGAACCATCAACGAGATTCTGGGACCATCATTCCAGTCACTGGGGGCTGTCATTCCATTCCACTGCATCCAGAAGCCTGGTGCCCACATGCCAGCCTCCCCCCACCACCAACCTACTCCTTCGCACCCATCCGCAGATGCTCGCTGAAGCTGCTGAAAAAAAAAGTCCCTCTGACCACCAGCACCCTCTGCCTGCTGCCAAGGAGTCTGTCTCTTTCTCTGGCACACCCACACAGACACAAGCCCTGCCCCTCCTGGGGGGCTGTCTGCAAGTTGAGACCAGACTGCTGGCACATCTTGGGACTAGTATGCTAACACTGCATCTTCTGCTGATGTCAGGTAGGGATCGGACAAGCTGTATATACAATGAGATTCTGCCACCTGCCAGAAGCAGCACAGAGGGTTAAAAGATTGGACAAGTCAAACAAAGCAGGTAACAACAACAAATAGAACTTTTATAAAACATTTCAAACAACAACAACCACAACAGCAACACATTTATAAAACTAAAAACAAACATTGAAAGTAAACTTAAGGGGTCTACTACACTTAGTCTTTGGGCCTGTTCCCTGGAACTTGGGGGAAAGGTAAAAGGGGTGCACGGGACCTAGGGGAGGGCACCCCGTGCTCTGGCATTTGGTAGTCATTCTGGAGGGCAAGGTCCACGGCATGGCCGCCTGCCACCTGGAAACCGACTGGTGGTAGAGTTCCAGGTCGGTCATCTCGACAGAGACATACTGGGAGTACGCCTCCACCTTCTTTTTCTCTACCTCGACCTCCTGGAACTTTCCCACCAGCTGGTTCTCCATATTGACGGCTTGCAGCCGTGCCCCATCCAGGAAGTCCTGGGTCAGCTTCTCCACTTTGGTCTGAAAGGCCCTTGCTGCTGAAGACTCCTCCTGGAGGGCTCCTCAGTGGAGCTGGAGGAGGGGGAAGGGCTTTGATGGCGTAGCCCTCAAAGGCCTTCCCCCCTTCTTCTGGCGATGACACTCCAAGGCCAGGTCAGAGTTCTGCTGCCTCACCATCTTGCCGTGGACTTTCTCAACGTGGGTGATGAACCCCGATGTTCTCCCCTGGCTGACCCTTTTTAATCTTTTGCCACATAACTAAAGAAGATGCAAAGATAGGAACATAAGAAGTGCCATACTGTGTCAGGCAAATGGTCTGTCAAGCCCTGCCTGCATTCTGTCTCCACACAAGTAGGTGGGTGGGTGGCCAATCTCTCCTGGCAGGGGCTTCCTAACAGGTCATAGGGCAATCCATTCCCTATTGTTCCAGCCCCCATGTCTTAGCTTGCAGATGGCGAATCCAGTATGCTTATCATACCACTGCCAGACATTGGACCTCGAGCTCCCGCTGTCTGGAAGTGGCATTGGCGACCTCCATCTTGATGGTGTCCTGCACGTGGCACCAGCACTAGGGGCAGAATCATCACCCTCTCTGAAACAGGAACACATAAACAACACCTAAGTAATATTATGCATTTATGATGATGCCTCTAGTCCTCCGTCCTTGGGGTGCTAGGGATGGCAACGGGAGAAGGTGACCCTGGCTGGCACGTGCAAATCCTGCCTTCCTTGGGGTGCTAGGCATGGCAAAGAGAGACCCTTGCTAGGGATGGCTGGCACGTGTTTGGGTGGGTGCTTCCTTCAGCTTGTGCCTGACTTCTGGAAGAGCCCCACACACCCTCTCTCTCTGTGGCAGACATCCGCTGCCACCCGCTGATGCCCAGTTTGTGCCTGACTGCCCACCACCAACCCACTCACCCACCCACATGCCAGTGAGCTTGCTCTAAAGGATAGTATTCTTCTGGTCCTCAAGGTAAAAATAAAGTTTACACACCTGGCAGCACCTCCTGTGCCCCGCTCTTGCTCCTCTGATGAGGAGCCGGCGACCTCCACCACTGAAGGTCCAGTGGCAGCAACCTCAGGCTCTTCCTCCTCCACTGGCTCTGCCACCTTGGCCTTCCTCCAGTCCCCCCTGTTCAGCTTCACCCTCTTCATTTTCCCCCCCAAACACACACACAAACAGCCAAACAAACACACCCACCAACTCACCAACCAGCCAAAACAACACAGTTGTCAATCCCAACACACAGTCAAACACAGCCAAAACACACCAAACAAAACCTAACAGCCAGCCAGCCACAACACACACGTGCTCTCGCCACACAAGCTCTGCATGCACGCGAATTTCCGGTTTCCGGTTTCCGACGTGATCACGTGATACCTAGACCGAAACCGATTTTCGAATGGCTGAATTGAATCGAATGCCACCAAAACGAACAACTGAACCGGAACCTGGTCCCCGAACCGAACAACCGAACCCGAACTCGGGACCCGAACCGAACGACCAAACAAATGAACTGCAATCTGTTCGCACATTCCTATGCCATTCAACTGCCTGGGACCTGCTTGCGCTACTAATTCACCAGCGATTACATCCATCAGGTCCTTCCCCTCCCATCACAGGCCCAGTCTTGCCCCCTCCCTTCATACCTTCAAATCTCTCCTTAAAGCTCACCTCTTTCGCTCTGCTCTGTCCGACTCTTTATCCTGCTGAGCCACTATTTCCTATACCTACTGTCTGTTTACCCTTATCCTTGCCACATGGACCTGCTGCCTGCTGTCATTCTCATTGTAACCAAGTCAAGTACGTGCACTTGAGACCTCGCATCTTCATGAATGTTAGACCCCTTGTCTCTCCCTCTGTTCCCCTTCCTATGTCTCTCCCCCAGCTCCTGTCTCTCAGATTGTAAGCCCTAGGGGCAGGGACCGTGTCTATTTTATTACTTTGTAAAGTGCCAGGTACACTGCTGGCGCTATATAAATGTTTGTTAATATAATAATAATAATTAATAATTAATAATCAACACTGTTTCTGGCTCCAAGATGTCTGCTCCCTCCTCTCCTCTCCACATTTCTCTCTAAAAAACACCTGTCAGGCAATAACAAAATTAATAATGACTTTTGTTATCGTTATTGATTTTGCTATTTAGCTTCATTATCGTTATTGCAATAATGATAACAAGAATGAAGAATTTTATCAGTAAATGAAGTGCATATCCCTAGCTAGCACTGCCTCGAGATGGGGACTCATCAGCATGTGTATTTAAAACTAGTCTTGGTGATGCCTGCGCAGCTACTGGCATAAAGGATGCACTGAGGATGGGCAGTGTGCTTGGCAACAGTACAACATACTTTAACAATCCCTCACTGACAGGCAGATGTTAGAGTCTGCGATTAACTTGTGCAGAATCCCCATGAGCCCCACGGCCTGAGACCCACTGCCAATTTTCTTGCAAACCCACACTCTCTAATGTTTTCATTTTGGATGCTCACTTTTCCTGTCATTAGCAGGGCAGGCAGATGGACTAATCATTTTCCAATCCATTATATTGACCTAGCATGTAAGTATGAATTTTGCTGTAAGGTTTACAGTAACTTAAATTCCTTCTATGCTACGTTTGACCTCCGTACTGTGTCTTGCTTTCAGAGACTGTAAAACAAAAGAACAATATTTTCCACTGGCAGACACCTGCAATAAAGGCTCATGGAGTTTAATTTTTCCCTTGGTTTCCTGCAAGACTTTGTTTTGACACCTGCAAACAACCTCTTCCAAATCAGAGTGATCTTTTCTCTCTGTGTCATCCTGCCATCCACGCAGGGCTGACAATAAAGTCCAGCTAAGAAGCAGAGCAATTATAAACACAGCACCTGTGCCATTTTTAGCTTTGCTGTTCTCCCAAAGAGAAACCTGCGTCTAATGTTTCAGACTTAGCATGCAAAATTAATACAAACTGACAATTAGACTGAGCCACATAAACTACTACAACAAAGGAAAACATTTTTCTGGGTGATGTGAGTTGATGACAACAGTTCAATCTTAAATTATATACTTTATCTCAAAGTCTTTTTAAAAAAAATGTAATGAGACACGTGAAATATCTAATGGGAATTATAAACAGCATTTAACTGGAAGCAGCTTCCCCCATGACAGAAACAACCATCCCCCTCATCCTCCAAAACAACCAACCAGTTATCCTTCTACACTTCTCAATACAATCTTGTAAGTCATAGCAGCAATGGGTAGTCTTGAAAAGGTATTATGGGTCAGGATTAAAATGAAACTGAACAGAGATGAATTATTTTATGGCATTAACTAGCAGCCCCTCTTGACTTCTAAATCCCTCCTAAAAACCTATCTCTAGCTCCTCACCCCATAGCGTACGGCTAAACATTTTGAGTGGCCACAGGAATAAGCCCCACCCCTCTTCCAATGAACCCCACCACTCAGCAAATAAACTCTCTCCACTTGTTGCTTAAACATGCACACACCTCCTACTTTTCCAAGTGGATAACGGGACAGAAACTCTTCTGCTTATCATCTCCCAATTCTCCTCTCAACTACTGTTCCAGCAAGGAGGTCCCTGAGATTTGAATACATACTGGTCATTTTGTCTTTCTCCTGAGAGAGAGACAGTGAGATTCAGCACCCAAAGAGGACCTGTTCTTCCTAAATAGGGATTACTGGATTTAATTGTGTGTGTGTGTGGGGAGGACTTGCCTGGACTCACCCTGGTAATTAAATTAATTGTTTCTTTGAGTGTTAACACAAGTGCTGGTGGACTGCCACCATCACAACTTGATCAAGACTGGTTACCTGCTGGCAAGCCAGAGGAACAAACATTTGTGTGGCTGGGCTGAGGGTGTGGGGAGCTGCATGAATGTGCAACCAATGCCCCCACCCCCGCACTGCACCCAGCATCCCATCCCCCACTCTGATGGGTAGTCATGGCAGTGTCCCCGATCTGGACTGGCCCATGGTGGGCTATAACAAACATTATAGCCCACTGTAGTCTACTCTGGTCTGATCGGGCAGACAGTAACCCAGACTGTGACCCCCAAAGTTTCCAGGATCACAGCCCGGGGTAGCTGCTAGTACACCTGGTAGAAATCTGTGGAAAACCTCTAGAAGGGCTCAAATAAACACGACAGTGGCTTGTGGGCCTAAGTGGACCACCTTCACATTTGTTAACACCCTTTGTTATTAATTTGTGCACAATTGTATGTGCTTGTAGCAGTGCCAAATTTACAATTTCCTGGGGCATGGGGATAGGGGGGGGATAGTGGGGATAGGGGGAGGCCTGTCCTGGACATTAGAGAAGTCCTTCCCCCCTCCAAGAAGCATGAGGGAGGCACAGAACTCAGGGTCGGGAGGGGACAGCCCCAATCTCTCTTTCTAGAATGAATGAGCATCCTCCACAGAAAGGGGCATCAAGGGAAGGGATTCCTCCCACCTACCCCTGGCTTCATCACAACTAACAGTGATGCCAGATCCAGGAAGAAGCAGATAGGGTGCCACCTCATGGAACCCCTGTGTGTGTGTGTGTGTGTGTAAGGGTGCCATATAAGGAGGGTGGGATTGATTAGCCCAATGTTTCCTACCATGTAAAAATTGCGCTTCAGAGCTTCCTTTATCTATGAGTGAAAACAGGAACAATGCGGGCCTGCTATGACCTGCCTGGGCCGGGGACACACCATCACATGAGTTTTCGGGATGTTTGGGCCCACTGCTGCCCCGGCACAGATAGGTGGGTGGTTTGGATATGGTGTTCCCCAGAAGAATGCTTTTAAACTGTTTACTTTTAATATAGATATAGCAAAAGAAGACACAGCCTTTAAAACAGGTGACATCTTTTAGCCATGTTGTTTAGGGTGCCCAGGAAGTGCCCAGCTGAGATAGAGGGATACCTTATAATATCTACTCAGGTCTGATATTTACTATTCCATCCTAACTATGAATAAAATCCACCATAGATTTAAAGTATTATTGTTTCAGAATAGGTCATGGGATTCAATTTTTTCTGTTCTTTTTCTCTTTTGCAACCTATGGCACACTGTATAACTAGCAGTAAACACTTTGACCTTTCCCTGAATATTATTTTGCTTTGGTTTCATTGTAAAACTACACTTAGGGTAAACACTCTGGCCTTGGATTGACTTTATTTAGCACTATACAGTATGATTTTGATTTTAATAGTTGGGACACTAAAAATATGCAGTAAACAATATAGTTATTAGAAGATGTTAGATATTGTTAGAAGTCATGACAGCAACATGGGGTCCTCTAGTGCAGTGGCGGCTGGTGGTTTTTGGGGCTGGTGTGGCAGCGGGTGGGTTGAACCTATCAGTGGTGGCGAAGCCACCAGTGAGCCGATGAGAGTAGGGGCGGAGCTGGGCAACAGCAGGTGGAGTCTGGCCTAGGGGTGGAGCCAGGACAATGGTAGGTGGAGCCAGGGCAACTGTAGGCCAGTGGCGTGACTTAACCCAGCAGCAAGGAGTTCCCAGGGTTAACATTGGATTAACATTACATCCAATGTAACTCCTTGCTGCTGTGTGAAGCACTGCTACTGGGGGATAGAGAGCCCTCTTACTGGTGTCCCACCCATGCTCTCTTTCCCACCGGGTCCAAATTAACCATAGCAGGTTAGAAAAAAGATCATGTTGTCATCGCCTATCTTTATCCTGAACCCTCAAATCCTTGATTTTCATAACATCCTTGGCCACCTGTATTCTTCTGAAGGTGTAGACTTTGGGACAAGCCTTCCTTCTGGCTTGGAGAACTGGGAGGACTGAGTTAGCTCCCTCTCCTGCAACAAGCTGAATCAGAAGAGAATGAAAGGGAAGAGAAGGACAGGACAGTGGAGAAATAGGAGGGAAAGTGTTTGGTTTTGGTGCATGAGAAGAGGAAGGAGAAGAGATGGGTTCTGTGGGGGACAGAGGAAAGGGGTCTCCTTGTTGTCTGCAGCCTTCTCTTCTGCCATGCTCCTACCTAGTTTCTCCTCTGTTCATAAGGAGAGCAGTTGCAGCCTGTATAGGATGCCTCATCCAAACCAGCATCCCTAGTACCTACATTGCATCCATGGCAGCCAAATGCCTGTCCAAACACACAGGTTTTTTTAAAAAAAGTTTGGTTGGTTGCAGGCCTGTATAGCAACCAAATACTCCCCATCCAAATTAGCATCCCCAGTACCAACACTGTATCCCCGGCAGCCAAATGCCTGTCCAAGCAAACAGGCCTTTTTAAAAGAAGTTTGGCCAGTTTCAGGGCTGCATTGCCACCAAACCAGGCCCATTGAGACCAGCATCCCTAGTACCTACACCATATCCCTGCAGCCAAATGCCTGTCCAAGCAAAAAAAGTTTGGCCAGTTTCAGGGCTGCATTGCCAACAAACCAGGCCCATCCAGACCAGCATCCCTAGTAGATACACCTTATCCCCAGAAGCCAAACGCTTGTCTAAGCAAACAGGAAATTTTAAACATTTGGCCTGTTGTGGGCCTGCATTGCCACCAAACCAGGCCCATCGAGACCAGAATCCTCAGTAGCTGCACCTTATCCCCAGCAGCCAAATGCATGTCCAAGCAAACAGGCATTTTTTAATGTTTGGCCTGTTGCAGGCCTGCATTGCCACCAAATCAGACCCTTTGAGACTCACATCCCCAGTACCAACACCGTATCCCAGGCATCCAAATGCCTGTCTGAAGAAACAGGCCTTTAAAAAATTTTTTGGACCAGTTTCAGGGCTGCCTTGCCACCAAACCAGGCCCATCGAGACCAGCATGCCCAGTACCTACACTGTATCCCTGGCCGCCAAATGCCTGTCCAAGCAAACAGGACTTTAAAAAAAAGTTTGGCCAGTTTCAGGGCTGCATTGCAATCAAACCAGGACCATTGAGACCAGCATCCCCAGTACCTACACTGTATCCCCAGCAGCCAAATGCCTGTCCAATCAAACAGGCCTTTTCTCTCTTTTTCCCTACAGTTTGCCCAGTTTCAGGGCTGAATTGCCATCAAACCAGGCCCATTGAGATCAGCATCCCCAGTACCTACACTATAACTCTGGCAGCCAAATGCCCATCCAAAGAAACAGGCCTTTTAAAAAAGCTTGGCCAGTTGCAGGCCTCGGTTGCCACCAAGCCAGTCCCACCAAAATTTAAACAATGCATTTATGTTTCTCAACAAAACCTCATGCATATAATCACAAGCAGAGAGGCCAGAAACTACTTTCCAGCAGGGAGCAGCAGTAAAACAGTGAAGTGACCATTAAAAAAAAAAAAAAAGAGTAGCCATGACCAGTAGACCCAGACATTTACAAAATGGCCTCTGTACTCATGCTTGGGAGGGGAGAAGGAAAGCAGCAATGTATCATGCAAACACAGAGCAAGCAAAGCAAACCATCTTGAGGCAACAATGTTATGTGCAATCCTTAGCACACCATAAAAGCAGCATCGAGGAATTCCACTTGTCCCCCAAAACATGCTACACAGCTTTGTTGCAAGGTAACAGGTAGCTTCTGCTGCAACTACACACACAACATTCATGCAAGGACTAGTCATTAGTGAAAAAGCCACCAAACTGCAAAGGGAGGGGCCATTTTAAAATGCAAGGAACATTTCAGTAAAGATTAGAAACCCTTCCATTCAATCCCCTAGGTCCCCTACCCGTAAAACAGAAAGCAGACAGTTTATGTCAAAAAAAGCCAAGAAATAGACCAATTTACCCAAGAGTAGCCATGGCCAGTGGGGGCCCCAGAAAATGTCCATGGCCTTTGCACATGCTTGAGGGGTTTGGGAGAGGAGCGGGGGAAACCGGCAGTGCACATGCAAACACAAACACAGACCAAGCAAAAGCAAACCAGATCTTAAACCAACTGAACCAGTTTATGTGAAGTCTTCACACACCACAAAAGCAGCAGCAAGGAATTCCATTTGTCCCCCAAAACATGCTTCATGGTTACAGCTCTGTTGAAGCCCCATTTCCCCCAGTAGCCCCCATAACCCCAGCCCCATTTTCATAAGTGTCTCCAAGCAGCCCCATTCCCCCCTTACCCCCCAGGATCCCCTTAGTCTCCCAGGCTCCATTTTCATCAGTGTATTCCAGAAAAATAACTAAAAATAACTGATGTGTCTGATGCAGGTCCAGCAGCAGCATGGGCTAACAAAGCCACAAACAAGCCACACCAAGCAGCAGCCAGGCCAGCCAGCATTCTCTCTTCACCAAAATGGCACAGATCACCAGCACGCCAAAAGAGGAGAGCTCTCTTTTACCACCGCCCTAGGGGGAGGGGTACAGGCAAGCAGCCTGAGCCAGCAACTGTGCACGTGCACATGCAGACACTGCCTGGGCCTGCAGTCCAGACAGTGTATTCCACAGCAGCTCATAGGGCTTTATGGAACCCTGCCCCCCCACCGATGGGAAAAGCAAAGTGCTTTTCCCCATTCAGGCAGCATGGGCTCTAAGCCCAGCTTCCCAAATCGCTTTTGTCCCTTAAGGGACTCCTTAGAGCAGGCTCAGGAGGAGGCACTGCCCCCCACTCCCTCAGCTCCTCCTCCTCCCTGAGCCTCCTGCTCCTGCCTGAACATGTGCCCAGAGAGGAACAACAACACTGAGCACTCAGCTGATGCTGATCAGCTGACTGCTGAACATGGAGGACTTGAAGCAAGTCTGGAGTGGGTTGCTGGATCCCCCCCCCCCAGCCTTTGGGACTCAGGTGAGGTTCCCCCCCTTTCTTTTTAGAAGCATGAAGAGTGTGCAGAGGGGGATCAGGCCAGGAGGGGCAATGCCCCTGGTGCCCTACAATGCACACCGCCCCTGCTCTAGTGGTATTTTACAGAATAGACACTGGTTTCTAATATGGCTCTGTTTACCTGTTTGAATATAATATGTATTTATGGTTTATTATTGTTTACTTTCTGTTTAATAACTTGTCATTTGATCATAGTTTGTTGTTTTGACTGGAATCTACTTGCTTCTTTGTTTTATGTCGGCTTTTTTATTTCTCTTCAGCATAGACTTTTAAAAGATATGTTTCCCACCCATTGAAATTGTCTTTTATTAATATACTTGTCTTTATTTACATTTTAAGCAATAGCAGTCGTTAAGTTAGGGTCTGTTTTATTGAAGAGACAAGATTTAATTGGGCCTAAAGAAAGCAGTTTGCTTTTTAGAAGACTTTTAGAATAATTGGCACAAGGGAATTAAAAGAGACACTGGGTAATTTCAGACGTTACGCGCTCCCGGGTCAACACAATGGATTCCCAACTGTGGCGAGCCGGCTAACCCACTCCTGTGGTCCAGGACAGCCCCGAAGTGATGGGAGCGGGACCATGGCAAGGAAACGGCTGGCTGGACCGCAGTCCGGGGCAGTGCAACAGACGTTACGCCAATCCCGGACTATGGTCAGAACACCCAGAAGGCACCTGGGCGGGGCGGGAGGCAGACATGGCCGGCTGAGAGCAAAAGAAGCCAAAAGCGCCAAAAGGCAACACCCACACAAGGTAAATGGGAAGGGAGGGGGAGGAGGGAGACAAGTAGCTGAGCCAGCACATGCTACAGGCACAGTGAAGCCAATGACACAGCAGAACACAGACCACACACAAATGCCCGGGTGCAAACACACCCGAATGGGAAAGTAAGGAAGGGGGGAGCACACAAGGAAGGGCAACACACAGAGCACCACGGACATGGGGGGGGGGAGCCCCGGGCCACAGAAGGGGAGGGGACTGAGCCAGGAACAGTTCTGGACACAGTGAAAGGCACCCAGAACCCCACTGACAGCACAGGGAGCACAGGCCACCCAACAGCATCCTCATGAATGTTGCATCCCTTGTTCTTCGCTCAGTTCCCCCTTCCCTGTCTCCCCTCCCCCTGTCTTTAGGTTGTAAGCTTCTTGGGCAGGGACAGTGCCACTGCCTATCTTAATCTCTGTAAAGTGCCAGGTACATTGTTGGTGCTATATAAAAGCTAAATAATAATAATAATAATAATAATAATTAATAAATAAGTCACAGGGGTCCCCACTAGGATGGAGCAGGGCCACAGGGGGAGGGCAACCAAGCTGGGGAAGTCACCGGAGCGGTCCGAGGCAGGTCCAGATGGCAAGGATCCCCCTCGCTGATGCAGATGCACAGCTGGGGACAGATGCGAGCTGGATCCTGCAGGCAGCACATGCAGCCCCCCCCCCGGAGGAAGCTTGGAGGCGCTGTCCAGTGGCCCCAAGTCCCGCACAGTCACGGAGGCACCCAGGGGGAAGAGGGGCAGGGCACGGATACAGGCGTGCAGGTGTCCGGGCAAGGGAGGAAGACACCAAGGGGAGAGGTGGTAGCGGTGTCAGGCAGTCGGAACCAACCAAAGAAAGGGGGGCCCAGGCACAGAGAGGAACACCACAGGCAGTGAAGGTCCAGGGGTGCCCATGGAGGGGTACAGAGACACAGACGAGTGGAATGGAGGCCAGCAAACCAGGCAGAACAGCCACGAGGCCAGAACGGCATGGAGGGAGTGGCCAGTGCCCCGAGCCAGCAGGGAGGTGCTGGGAGCACACAGTGGGGCTGTCATCCATGACACCGAAGACACAGGGGGCCTCAAAGCCATCTGCAGGGGGTCATGAAGGGGGCTAGGACTGGTTGGCCAACCAGAGGCATGTAGTGGGGCCACTGAAGCATGCCCTGGTGGTAGCCCAACCCCGTCATGTGGTGACCAATGAGGTAGTAGGCCTCAAATGGATCCGGCACGGTGAGCCCCACCTGAACATCTGCACTACGCTGCCAGCTCCGGTCTGGTATGCCCCGACAAGGTATAGTCAACATCATGGGGCCATGGCAGGTACCCAAGCTACAACAGGTGGTAATATGCTGCCCCATGCGACCGCTGGTAGCCACAGGCCCCCTGGATGCAGCAGAAGAAGGGAACGGCCAGAGCAGGGCCGCCCTCCTCCAGACAGGTTGTGAACCCGGCCAGGCTATACACCGAGAGGTAGGGATAGGCGAACCCAGTTCGGAAGTTCAGAGTTCGGCCTGAACTCGGCCTGTTTGGATGACCAAACCCGAACCTGATCCCAACCCCAACCCCGAACCAACCGAACCGAACCTAATTCCAAACTCCAAAATGACCCAACAGTTCGGTCAGTTCGGATCGCGTTCAGAGGAGTTCAGGGGGCAAAAACATGTTACTGGAAAGGCAAAACGTGACAGGGAGGGGGAGTCAGTTGAGGAGCAGACTTCCAGGCACCAGGGATGGAGAGACTTGGAGTAGCAGCCAGCCTGCCCAATCATCATCCCTTTTCTCATCAGACCACTGGATTTGCAGTCTGTGATTGGTCACGGGCTAGGCTGCATGGAGCCAATGGGGCTTGCGGTGAGGCGGGCGCAGCAAGTAACAAAACTCATTGCCCTCCCCCCTGCCAACACCTTCTGAGTTAGTCACTGTTCCTGAATATCAGGCGTTTCAGAAGGCTTCCTCTCCCAGCGGTTTTGTTCTCCTCAGTTCATTGCAATCCTCCTCCTATTTCACCCATCCAACCCATTTACCTCTATATTATCATTTATTTAGATTAGATCAGGGCTGCAAGCACAGGATGCTCAGATGTGTCTATTTAACGGGTGCTTTCCACTTCCCTAGAAGTTGCCTGTATTTGATTTTGAGTTTGCCCCGTTCTCCTTTTTGTTTTACTTTGTGATCATTGGGATACCAATGTACATCCCGGTTTGAGCAGGGATTAGGTGCGTGTGCTTGTGGTGGCTCTAAAAATAACTTGCCTAGTACTATAGTTAGGCGAATCCTAGAGTTCTGGGCGAAGTTGTATTATGTATGGGAGTTTTTGACTGTGGTCTGTTTTATTTTTTATAATGTTTATTCTTATGACTTGCAATAGCCTGCAGCTACACAAATAAAGATTATATATATATAAAGATTTAGGTGTGATTTTTTGTTTTTACCCCTCCCTGTGTTCCCTGTGTTCAATCTTCCTTCCTTCCTCCCCCCTCCATTGAATCCTTTCCCTCTCCCTCTCTATATATTCCATCCCTGACTCCCTTCCCCTGTTTTTTTATTCATTTTGAGTAGCATTAGATTGATTTAGGTTTGGTTTCAGTTTTGTACCCCTCTCTGTGTTCTTTGTGTTCCCCCCCATCCCATATCGATCTATCGATCTCAATCTCGATATAGATATAGATATATATTAGTTTAGAGATAGTAGAAAGTTGTAGGAGTTAGCTGAGATAGAGATCGTGTTTAGAGATTTAGTGTTTGTAGAAGTAGCCCTTTGTACTTATTAGATAATCCATTTAGTTGATAGCATTTAGAATAGTTATAGCAGTTAGATTTAGTGTAGCTAGATATATATAATAGTAGATAAAAAATTTAAGTAAAAAAAAAACCCAATATAAAAACATTATTTTGGAGGGAGAAATGGAGAAGGGAAGGAGAGGCCGGTCTGCTGCCCATAGGGGAGGCAATGGGGCATGTGCCAGAGGTGGAAAGGGCCGTGCCAAGGGAGTGGCAGCAGGCAGCAGCAGTAGTTCGAGCACATCACCACGCCCCAAACTCAGCAGGCCTGCTTTAGGGCAACAGACGTCAGCAGCTCAGCGTCACCTCCTGGCAGTGCCCTCCTCCACTGCCACGCAGGGCACTGGATGGCCTGCAGGACTTGAGGCTGCGTCTGTCTCTGCTGGTGGTGGTGCTGGAGCTGGTGCTGCTTTCGATGTTCCTCCAGGGCCACCAATGTCCCCCACTGTCGAGGCGATTCCCAGAAGTCCAGAGCAGGTGGATCCCACCCCAGGCAATGGCAGTAGGGAGAGGAGTAGCAGCAGCAGCAGCTGCTGGCACAGTGAGAGTGCCAGCAGCATGGCAGGCATGGGCAGTCCAGGGTCCCAGTACTCCCCTTCACGGGACATCACTGTGATCGGGGACAGTAAGTCAGAGGCAGACACTAGTGCCGCTGAGGAGATGTCTATAGCTGAGGTGATGGCTGAGCCTCCTCCCAGAGCTGTGTCACCAGTGCCACCATGTTTTCCCCCTCCCAGCAGCACTGGCAGCAGTGCATCAGCCGGGGTGGGCCAGGAGGCAGGAGGGGGGGGAAAATCCTCAGTCTGCGAACATTTTAAGCTGGTGCGGGCAGATGATCCCAGAGAGGTGCAGTGCACTTTGTGCAATAAGCTGATGAAGTGTGGGAAGGTGCTTGCCAACCTTGGGACAACTGCAATGGCGAGGCACCTCAAGGCATACCACAGTGTTCTCATGCTAAGCGGGAAGGCAGGGGAAGTGGATGCCAGCGGGTTCCCGACTGCAGCGGCCAGTCGCCCAGCTCCTTCAGTGGGCAAGCGTCCCACACAAACTGCTGCTGCCTCTAGCAGCAGTAGCAGTATGGGGGCAGAACAGCAGCAGAAGCCTCGCCAATAGCGTCAGTCCACCATGGAGGAGCTGGGGTGGGGGCAGCTGCCAAGGCCATTGGGTGCTGGAGGGGGGCGTGGCTTCTTTCAGGAGAAAGCCAGGTGCCTGTTGGCTGAGATGATTGTGCTGGATGGGCAGCCCTTCTCAATTGGAGAGGACAAGGGCTTCCAGAGGGTGATTGGATTTCTGCCCCCCGTTTAACCTGCCTTCCCGCTCCACCCGGAGTCGGACTGTGGTGCCACAATTGTACAGGGCTCTGAAGGAGTGGGTGAGGAAGCAGCTGTCAGGGGATGGGGGGACCACGGTCCACTTCACCACTGACCTGTGGTCCTGCAGGAATGCCCAGTACACCTACCTGGCAGTGACTTCACACTGGTGGCAGGACCCAGAGGCAGCATTTGGCAGTGCCAGGAGGGGTCCTGAAGAAGGATATAGGTGGGCCCTGCTTCAGGCACACGTAATGGACAGCTCTCACACCTCAAGGAACCTCGAAGCAGCCCTGGCCGTGATGGTGAGGGAGTGGCTCACTCCAGGCACAGCCTTCACGAAGGGGTGTGGTTATGGACAACGAGGCCAATATACTGAAGGCAGTCCATGACGGGGGCTTCACAAGCATCCCTTGCACCACACACACCCTCCATCTTCTGGTCAAGGATGCTCTGGGCTTGGGGGATAAGGGGATTGGGCCAGGCAACCTTAGCTCCCTGGTCGACCGGTGGAGGATGCTGGTAGGGTTCTTCAACCGCAGCGTGAAGGGCAGCGAGCTCCTCTGGAAGAAGCAGGCCAAGCAAGGGTCCCCGGTGCACCAGCAGGTCCAAGATGTCTCCACCAGGTGGAATTCCACCTTCCTGATGCTTGAGCGGCTTCTTGAGCAGAAAGTTGCCCTGCAAAAGGTGGAACTGGAGACAGACATTGAGGCACCTCCAGGGTACAACAGGGAGGAATGGGAGACTCTCACTCACACGGTCTTCATCCTGAGACTGTTCCTGGCAGTGACAGAGACCATGAGCAGCTCCACCGCCACCCTCAGCCACGTGACCCCGCTGGTCCATAGTCTCCAGAGGAGCCTGGATGAGATTCTCGGGGGGCAGGTTTGTGGCCCTGAGGGGAGGAAGATGTCCGATGAGGCGCTAAAGCTGGCGCAGAAGCTGAAGATGGGGTTGAGGGCGCACTTTGACGAGCTCCTGCGCCGAGAGGAATATGTCCTGGCAACCATACTGGACCCCAAGTTCAAGGGTAGGATGGCACGCGAGACAGTGGTCTATGGCGTCCGGAAGGGTGCGCTGGTGCAGAAGGTCCGGCAGGCAGAGCGGACTATGCAGCAGGATGCCCCTGTGGATGGTGGGAGTGGGAGCAGCGACCCCTTCTGACCATCTGGGTCTATCCATGCCCCCAGTCCTAGCGGTATCAGCAGCACCAGCAGCAAGATGAGCAGCAACAGCAGGACCCCTATTGCCAGCAGCTCCTCCTGTGCACAGGCCACTCTGGGGAGCATGGGGCCCAGCACAAAAGGGCAAGCAGCATGGCTGAGGGCAATGGAGCAGGTGGTGCCCACCAAGAGCTACCAGAGGGTGTATGATGGTACCTCAGAAGCAGTGGAGACCTTCCTGGAGGAGGAGCCATGCATTGATCCCAGCAGCGATCCCTTGGCCTACTGGACTGGCAAGGCCAATGTGTGGCTGGCCCTGTCAAAAGTGGCCAAGGGTATCCTGTCCTTCCCACAAACCAGTGTCCCCAGCGAGCAGGTGTTCTCTGTGGTGGGGGACATTTGTTCCCCGCACCGCCTGAAACTGGGGGCCAAGTTGGTGGAGCAGTTGCTTTTCTTGACGGTCAACCTTCCACTGCTGGAATTCCCCGAGCTGCCCCTGGACAAGGAGTGGTGGTGCAGTGGCACATGCCATCCCATACCAAGGCCAATCTTGGGACGGGGCTCCTCCTCCTTTTCCTCAATCTGGACTAGGGGTACTACTCCTGTGCTGCTGAGGTGCTGTCCCTCCCTCCCAATCCCTGGAACCCGCTCTGCCTCTCTCTCTCTCTCTCTCTCTCTCTCTCTCTCTCTCTCTCTCTCTCTCTTTCATACTAGACTGCCTCGGCCAAATCTGACTAGCGTCATGATGTAGGGTGGCATTGGGAAACAAACTGTAAGCCTGTGAGTCAGCCTATGGCTACACGATCTCGGCCCGCCTATGTGACACTGACTGGCTCTCTCTCTCACACACTGCACAGTCTTTGCTAACCTATCTGAGTGCCCTGCTGCCAAT
>QEPC01012435.1:2125074-2154776 GCA_003113815.1 Sphenodon punctatus
CGCCCCCTGCTGAAGAAACCATCTTTGGACGTGGATGCGCTTGCCAGCTACTGACCTTTCTCTAACCTTCCCTTTTTAGGGAAGGTTATTGAGCGGGCGGTGGCACTCCAGCTCCAGGTGCATCTGGACAGCATCGGTTTCCTAGACCCTTTTCAATCTGGGTTCCACCCCAGTTATGGCACTGAGACGGCATTGGCAGTCTTGGTAGACGACCTCTGCCGGGAGATGGATGCAGGATGTTCGACATTCCTCATCCTGCTAGATCTCTCAGCCGCTTTTGACACCGTGGACCATGGGCTACTGTTGAGGCAGCTGCGTGACCTGTGGGGTCTGGACGGGACTGTTCTTGAATGGTTCCATTCATTCCTCTCGGGGAGAAGCCAGTGGGTGGTGTTGGGGGATGAGACATCGTGCCCCCACGCCTTATCATGCGGCGTTCCTCAGGGTTCTATTCTGTCTCTGTTATTATTGAATGTGTACATGCAGTCCTTGGGGGAGGTCGTGAGGGGGTTCGGGGTGCAGTGTCACCAATATGCTGATGATACTCAGCTGTACCTCTCCTTTTCAATTGACCCAGACCCAGCTATCTTGTTGCTATCCCAGTGTCTGGAGGTCGTGGCGGAATGGATGAGGCAGAGCAGACTGAAGCTCAACCCCGATAAGTCGGAGGTGATGTTGGTGGGGAGAGCGAGGGAGGTAGTGGCCCCCCTGATTGGAGGAGTTCGTCCTCCTATAGTTCAGCAGGTCTGGAGTCTGGGGGTGGTACTGGACAAGACCTGCGCCTGGAGCGGCAGGTGGAGGCAGTCGCTAAGGCTGCCTTCTGCCAGTTGTATCTGGTGCGCAGGCTGCGTCCGTTTGTCTCCGGCCTGGACCTGGCCTCCCTCATCCATGCCTTCGTCACCTCAAGGCTGGACTACTGCAACGCGCTCTACGTGGGGCTTCCCTTGTGCCTGATTCGGAGGCTGCAGCTAGTGCAGAATGCGGCGGCTTGTCTCCTTACGGGGATAGGTCGTCGGGAACATATTACACCTGTGCTCCAGACTCTGCACTGGCTTCCAATAGCGTGCCGAGCCAGGTTCAAGGTTTTGGTGTTGATCTATAAGGCCCTACACGGTCTGGGCCCTTCGTACGTCAGGGATCGCCTCGCCCTCCGCGCCCCAGGGCGGCTCCTGCGGTCGGCCGGGGGTGCCTTCTTGGAGGTTCCTCGCGTAAAGCGGGGGCCCACAATGGAGAGGGCATTCTCGGTCGCCAGGCCGTGCATTTGGAACTCCCTTCCAGAGGAAGCTTGCCTGGCCCCAAGCCTATTGTCATTCCGGCGGTGTTGCAAAACCTGGCTGTTCGCCCAGGCCTTTGGGGGTGGGTTGTGGGTTAGGGTTGTGGGTGTTTTCGCCCCTATCCTGTTTTATTGTTTTAATTTCCGGGGCCCAGTTTAAATATTTTTATTGTTGATTGTTTTTAAATTGTTTCATACTGTTTTTATGGATTTATATTGTTGGAAGCCACCCCGAGCTGATTACAGGAGGGGCGGGATACAAATTATAGAAATAAATAAAATAATTCCAGTCACTGGGGGATGCATTCCATTCCATTCTATCCAGAAGTCTGGTGCCCACATGCCAGGCTGCCCCCCCCAACAGCCTACTCCTCCGCACCCACCTGTGGATGCCCACTGAAGCTGCTAGAAATAAAAGCCCCTCTGACCACCAGCTCCTGCTGCCTGCTGCCCACTGCCAAGGAGCCTGTCTCTCTTTCTCTCTGGCACACCCACACAGACACAAGCCCTGGCCCTCCTGGGGGGCTGTCTGCAAGTTGAGACCCTGCTGCTGCCTGGCACATCTTTGGGTTGGGTTAATACCTTAACTACGCTACATGTGGTGCCAGGTGCTGCTGGTAGGGATCGACAAGCTGTATGAGATTCTGCCACCTGCCAGCCTGAACTTCAGCACAGAGGGATAAAAGAAAGATTGGACAGGTCAAACAAAGCTCGTAGCAATAACAAATATAACATGTATTAACAAAACAACAACAAGAACAAGAACAACAACGACATTATAAAAAGGCAAAATAGGAACATGAGCCCTGGGGTGGGCACGTCCTGTTGCATTTGGTAGCCGTTGTCCTTTGCAAATTCAACGGCCCCTGCCACGGCCTCCTGCCACTTTGTGACTGACTGCCGGTGGAGCTCCATGCTTTTGATCACCATCTGGAGTTACTGGGAGTATGCCTTGACCTGGCGTTCCCGTACCTCCAGCTCCTTAAAGTGTTCCATCGTTTGGTCCTGAATATTTTTCATGCTGTCCATGCAGTCCCTTGTGGGCCTCTCCACTTGGGCCCTAAAAGCTTTTAATGCGGCTGACTCCTCCAAGATGGACTGTTCAACAGAGCTGGAGGAAGGGGAAGGGGAAGGCCTTTGACGCCATCTCATCTGGCGAGGCGGCTGCTGTTCCACCCAGGCAATGCCAGAGTCAGGCTGCCACCTCACTCTCCTGCCATGCCACTTTCCCACATCGGCAATGAGCCCCGATGTGGTCCCCTCACACTACAGCCTGAAATGTTTGTGGCAGATCTAAAGAACATAAAAAGATAGGGACATAAGGAGTGCCATACTGTGTCAGACCAATGGTCTGTCAAGCCCTGCCTGCATTCTGTCTCCACAAGTGGGTGGACTGGGTGGCCAATCTCTCTCTGCAGGGGACTTCCTAACAGGTCATAGGGCAATGCATTCCCTGTTGTTCCAGTCCCCGTGCCTTACCTTGCAGATGGTGATTCCGTCACCCTTCTCATAAAACCTCCAGACATTGGACCTTGTCCACTGACTGTCTGGGGGTGGCACTGGCGACCTCCGCCTGGGTGTCCTGCACGGCATGGCACCAGCACCGGCATCCAATTCCTCTCTGAAACAGGAACACATAAACAACACCTAAGTAATATCATGATTTATGATGATGCCTCTATTCTTCCCTCCTTGGGGTGCTAGGGATGGCAACTGGAGATGGTGACCCTGGCTGGCACGTGCAAATCCTGCCCTCCTTGGGGTGCTAAGGATGTCACCTAGAAAGGTCCTGGCTGGCATGTTCAAATCCTGCCCTGTTTGGGGCACTAGGGATGGCAACTGGAAAGACCCTGGCTGGCACGTGCAAATTCTGCCCTTATTTGAGGGTGCGTAGGGATGGCAACTGGAGAGTGGAGACCCTTGCTACCCTGGCACATGTTTGGGTGGGGGTGCTGCTTGTGCTCATACCTGACTGCTGGAAGAGCCCTCCACACTACAGTACCCTCTCTCTCTGTGGCAGACATCTGTTGCTACCCGCTGATGCCCACTGTTTGTGCCTGACTGATGCTCACCACCCACCCGCACGCCAGTGAGCTCGCTCTAATGGATAGAGCCTTTGTTGTCCTCAACGTAAAAAAAAACCTTTACAAACCTGGCAGCACGTTCTGTGCCTGCCGCTTGCTCCTCATCAGAGGAACTGGCCACCACCACCAAAGGTCCAGGGGCTGGGGCAGCGACCTTTTCCTCCTCCAAGAGCACCATGTTGGCCCCCAGCCATAGAATTAACACAGCAGTCTTCTTCATTTTTTAAAAAACAAGCAGCTGAACCAAAACACACAGTCACCCACCACATACCAACACTCACCAACCAGCCAAAACAACACAGCCAAACGAAACCCAAACAGCCAAAACACATGAACCGAACAGCCAGCCAGCCAAACACACACTCTCTCACCACAAAGTTCCGCACGTACTTGAATTTCCGGTTTCCGATGCGATCACGGGATCTCGCGATACCTTTTTATGAACGCTCAAATTGAACATGCCCAAACCGAACGGCTAAACCCGAACTCGGTGAACGACCAGAACACCTGAACTGAACGCGTCAACTGAACCGATCTGAACTGAACAGCCGAACCCGAACCGCAACCTGTTCGCACATCCCTATTGAGAGGGCGGACACGGTCTCCACCATAAACCACGCCAAATGCAAGCACTTCATCTCTGGAATGCGCCCATCAGGAAAGGGACAGAGGCCAAGCGCCTCCGCATGGAGCCGGCATGCGCTACCGCTCACCTAAAGTAGTAAAGCCCGGAGCTCAGACTCACATAGGTACCAGAGAGGGTGTCTGGGCAGCACAGGAGCAGTTGCACGACTGGGGACTGACACAGGTCACATAAGGCCATGGTCTCCTGGAAGGTCCAGCTATGGGTGGCGCCAGGTGATCAAGGTACAAGAGGGTACAAGAGCCCAGGGGCAGCACTGCTGGTTATGGTCCTGTGGGCAGAGGGTCTGAGCAGAAAGGAACGAGCAGCCCCATGATGCCATGTGGGCTGGGGAGGGAAGAAGGGGGTCCCCAAGGACACGTGATAAGGCTGCAGGTCACAACAGGGCACGGCTAGCAAGCGATGCATGGGGATCGGATCCAGCACAGCTGCAGGAACTGAGTGCATAGACTGTCCAGTAAGCAGTGATAGCTGAGAGGTGATGAAAATAGGCAACCAGCTGAGGACCACACTGATGGGCACACGTGGATCTGGGGCCCGAGCCCCCAGAACGGGATTGCAGGTGCACCCCGGGGAGGGTCGCTGTTTGCAGGTACACACCAGCTGGCAGGCAAGCTGATCCCCTGCTCCCTTCCTGTTATGATGAAGCAGAGAATAAAGCTGTTGCTGTAGCTACATCTCGTGTTTATTGTCCATACGGTGCCCCCTTGTGCCCTCCCCCTCCCCCTTCCCCCCCTGCCTCGCTCACCCTCCGCTCTCATTTCCCTTCCATCCTTCTCTGTTCCACCATGTTCCCCTGCTGCTGCGTGCCCTTTAAATCTCCCTCCCTGGTCTGTGTGTTGCGCGTTGCCTGGCAGCAACGCTGCATGCTCTCACCACGGCTGGGGATCATTCATTCTAATTAGACCTGGTGGTTGGCGTTCCATCATTACTTTTGGTGGTTTCCCAGTGGGAATCGCTTTCACCATGCTTCCAGGGATGGTCCTGTCCCAACCTCTGGAAGCACAGTTGGCTTTGGCCCCTGCGGGTGATTGTCTGTGGTGAACATCTGGATGCTGCTGATCAGACGTTCATGTCTCTTTTAGGGATATGCAGGGGTTTGGGATTCGGCCCTAACTCAGGGTGTTCAGCCTGTTCGCAGCTTTTTTAGGGATGTGCGGGGGTTTGGCCCTAACTCAGGGTGTTTGGCCCTTTTGCCCCTTGAATCCGAACTGCCCCCTGTGCGAACTGGCCAAACAATGTTTGGGTTCCTAACCCATTTGGGCGGTGGGTAGGGGGAAACCAGGTTCCCCTCCCCCTCCAGGCTGCGTGGGTGGAAGGGGCACTGGGGCTCACCTCCCCCCCACTCTCCCAGCCTCGTAATTTTTTTTAACCCCACCCCCACCCCAAGGATGAACCTACCTGGTGGTGCCAGTACTCTGGTCTCAGGTCCGCCACCACCAGAGCCAGAGACCGACCTACCTGGTGGTGCCGGGGCTCTGGCCCTGGGTCCGGCAGTGGCAGACCGAGGGCCAGAGCCCCGGCAACACTAGATAGGTCGATCCCTGGGGTGGGTGTTTTTTTTTTAAAAAAAAATATTATGAGGCTGGTCAGGGTGGTGGTGGAGGAGGTGAGTCCGGCGCCCCTTCCACCTGCACAACCTGGAGGGGGCAGGCCACAACCGGCCCCCCAGACCCCCTAACGGGTTTGGCTCCCCGAACTCATTCAGCCGAACAGCCTGAACCCCGAATGGTTTTGAGGGGGAGAACCCCGAACGGGCCAAACCCCTCGGTGTTCGCACATCCCTAGGCTCTTTGGCCACGCTGCAGGATTGGGTATTTTCAGATGTTACGAGATCACAGTCAATCACAGTGAAGCACGGTCAATTCTGAGGTGGTGTCAAAGTGCCCTGAATGTGTTTCGTGGGCGCCAGATGTTCACCACAGTCAATCTCCACCAGGGGTCAAAATTAACCATGCTTCTGGAGCTCCGGCCCGGACCATCTACGAAAGCGTGGTCAAATCGATTCCCACCGGGAAACAACAAAAAGTAACATCTGAACGGCAACCACCGGCCAGAATCAAGTGGAATGATTCCTAGCCAGGGACAAAGCATACAGCATTGCTGCCAGGCAACCAGCAACAACACAGGTTGGGGAGGGAGATTTAACTGGTACACAGCATCAGGGGAACATGACAGGATGGAGAGAGGCAGAAGGGAGAGGAGAGCGGTGGGAGAGAGAGCAAGGAAGGTGGAGGAGGAGGTGGTGGTGGTGGCGCAGGTGGAGGAGGAGGTGGCTGTGCTGCACCTGGAGGCAGTGGAGGGATATCAGCAGCAGCAGCAGGAACCGGGACAGGTCGAAACGGCACCTGCTGCCGGCTCGGGTGACGAGACACCCCGGAAATGGGTAAGGGGACTGAAGAGGGGGCAGCGGCACAGGGGCACCAAGGCAGGTGGGAGAGCCGGTGGGGGGGAAGGGGGAGGAACCTGGGGCTGTGGCAAGCCGGTAACCAGTCCCCCCCTCTTATGACCCGCAGACATGAAAACGGGCCCAGGAGCCCAAGCCCCTGGAGTAGAGGGTCGGAGGGCAGGCGGAGGAGCAGGAGCAGGAGGAGGAGGAGAGGGAAGAAGACCACGACCCAGAGGGCACCTGCAGGAGACAGCTGTACCATTGAGGGAGGCAATGGGGGCATAGAGAAACCAAGGACCTTATTTGGATTTGGGGGACCCTGGAGCACCAGCTGGAGCTGGTGGTCAACCAACGCAACAAGCACGTCTTCAAGGAGATCGTGCGGAAAATGGAGGTGGCAGGGCATCACAGGACAGTGGCACAGTGCCGGACGAAGGCCAAGGAGCTCAAGAGGGGGTACAAGGCCATCAAAGGCAACAACCGGTGGTCTGGGCATGGAGCCTGGACCACCCCCTACTATGACACCCTGGACCGCATCATACACATGAAGGGATCCATAGTCACCCCACGCCTCGTAGGGAGTGCCATGGTCCAGGTCAGGGAACGGGCTGAGGTACCCCCTCCCCTCACCACCCCCAGTGTAGACACTGGTTCCAGGAGCCCCGCCCCCCAAGAGGAATGCCCCGGGACCTCAGGGACCAGCAGGCCCCCCTCGTGTGCCAGCCCCAGGAGCCCCCAGCTGATGTCTGTAGCCAAAGGATCTGAGGCCAGCACCCTGGTCACCATCAGTCAGTGGACAAAGGGGGACCTCAGCCACACCGAGGGGCTGGCCTCGAAGGGCTCAGAGACCGACATAGAGGGAAAGCAGACAGGTGGGACGGGACATGGCCCGGGGGGGAAGGGGGCACATGGGCCATGGGCCCAGCCGCAGCAATCTCCTTACACCCTGGACCCTGAAGAAGAGGCCCAGGGGCCGCCGGGGAACATTCAGTTGCAGCGTTCACATAGGGAGGCACGGGGCCAGGATGGTGCCGGGGCACGGGGTAGTCGAGGGCAGCCCCTTCAGTCTCGCACACATTGTGCAGCACACAGAAAGCTCCTATTACAAGGGAGGAGGTCTCCACCATGTAGTCCAGGTGGCCCACAAGGCTACTCCAGCTCTGCTTGAGGGTCCCGAAGGCCCTCTCGACCACGGTCCTGCTTGCACACAGGCAGATACTGAAGAGCACCTCCGCAGGGTTCCTGGTGACTGGGTATGCCTTCATCAGCCAGAGGGTAAGTGGGTAGACTTGGTCCCCCAGGATGCAGCGGGGCATAATCACTCCCTCGATCTGGGTCATCCCCATGTCCGCGAAGTCTCCGCGGTACATCTGGGAATAGAAGGGAGAGATGGTCATGATCCGGGCATCATGGCTGCGACCAGAGTGGCCCGTGTAAATGTCTATGAACTGACACCGGTGGTCGACAACCGCCTGCAGCTGCAGGGAGTGGTACCCGTGTCGGTTGACATATTCCGAGGCCTCTCTAGCGGATGGGCACAGGATCTCTATGTGGGTGCCGTCCATGGTGCCCATGCAGTTGTGGAATTCTTCAGCCACGAAGCCGGCCATCATGCCCCCCTGGTCCACCAGCTGGATCACTCAGTCCAGGGGCATGCCCTCCACCACCTTGCAGACATCCCGCAGGATCCCGGTGATAGTGCTCACCCCAACACCGAAGTGCTGCGAGACGGAGTGGCAGGAGTCGGGTGTTGCAAGGGCCCAGACCCTGATGGCCACCCACTGGACATTGGTATGGGTGCCCACATGGTGGTGGCCTGCTGCTCCAGCCAGGGCATTACCAGCTCCGCGAGTCACAGGAGGATGCGCATCTCCATCCAAAAGTGCTATCTCCAGGCAGCCTCATCCCATTGGGCTAGTGCCCTGGTCCACCACCCTTGTGTGCACTCCGTGACCCATACCCGCCGGTCAAGGGGCATTGCAAGCAGGGCAGCGTGCCCCATAATCTCCCTCTGCCACTGGAGTCGGCTGGCCACCTTGTGGAGTGTGGCAGCCCGGCCCTGGGCGCGGAGGAGGGCCTGTCGGGCCGCCCCAGACACCTACTGGACCCTGAGGCAGGCCAGGGAGTGCCTGCACCCGTGGTGGGCTCTCCGGACTCTGGCAGCACTCCTGGCCATGCACACATGCAGCCGGGTGGCTAGGTGCACCTCTGTAGTCTGGATACGCAGGAGGTCTGTGTGAGAGCGGTACCACTCCGTGCACATGGCTAGGTGCATCCCGCAGGCACCCAACCAGCCCAGCTCCATGGTGACAAGTGCCCCTGGTGGGTTGGGGCCACACCTGTTGTAGGTTGGGACCTGTGTTGCCCCACCCCCCCGGTTGGCCCTGCCAACTGGACTTGGGGCCATGGGTCGCCCTGGCCGGCCCCCAGACCAGCAGGCCAGACTCCTGCAGGGCGAGTGGGACAGGGAGGCCATGGGTGACCCAATGCATGCACATGCCTTCCCTGAAGGGGGAATGGCTCTTGGTCCTGCCTTCGGGAGGGCGTGCGGGCAGCAGCTGCATTCCTGCTGTCATCACCCTCCACCTCTCAGTGTTGGATGCCTGTTGTCCTCGGGGCTCTGAGTAGTGTGTAGGCTGTTCTTTCTGTGTGCTCTTTTCCAGAAGCTGTGCTGGGCCCATACCCCATGCCTCACTCTGTATCTGTACAATGTTGTGGCCTGTGCCCTTATCGCTTGGCCTTGGAGAATCCCTGCTTCCCCTCCCATCCCTCCAGGGATTGTGGGGCCCTCCTTTCCTTGCACTTCATATCTGCCGCTTTCTGGACCATGGCTGGCCGCTCTTCCCCAGGGCTCCCAGCCCGTGGTGCGCCCAGGGCCCTCCATAGCTGGACCTTCCGTGAGACCATGGCCCTGTGTAACCTGTGGCATTCCATGGTCATGCAATTGCTTCTGAGCTGTCCTGACAGCCTCACAGGTGCCTACGAGAGTATGAGCTCTGGGCTGCGGTACTATAGCTATGTGGTGAGTGCCCGCGACTGCTGGCTGCATGCTGAGACGCTAGGTCTGTGTCCCTTTCCCGATGGGTGCATCCCGGACATCATGTGCTCGCATGTGGGGTGGTTGGTGGCACAGATCATGTCCGCCCTCTCTGTGTGCAGCCTGGCTGCCTACATGGCCTGTCTGGTGGAGAGGGGCCCTGCCTTGGCTGTGTTCTTCTTTGGCTGTGTTCACGGGGCCCGAGGTTACCAGCTGTCCCATGGGGTGATCTATCACCACCTGTTGGAGCTGGGTCACCTTCCGTGTCCCCCACCTGCTGACTATGGCTTGTCAGAGCCCTCTGAAGTGGAGGTGTCGGCGTTGTCTGGTGTGTAGTCCCGATCCGATGTGCAGGTGGGGCTCGCCACTCAGGATCCATTTGAGGCATACTACCTGGTCGCCCACCACATGTCTGCGCCTGGGTACCATCGGGGCATGCTTCAGTGGCCCCACTTCGTGCACCTGGTGGGCCACCCAGCCCCGGACCCCTTTGTGGCCCCTGCAGCTGGCTGTGAGGCCCCCCTTCTCTTCTGGGCCTTGGATGCTGGCCCAGCTGTGGGCTCCCGACTCTGCCCCACTTCCGTGAGTCACTGCCTGTTCCCTCCATGATGTCCCTGGCTCAGTGCTGTGCTGGCTGGTGCCTGGGGTCCCACTGCCCCTGCCTGTGCCTCTGTGCCCCCTCTGTGGGTCACCCCCTGTCCGCTTCTGTGACTGGTGTTCCCTTCTGTGGCTGTTGTTGCCTGTGGCTGTTTCTTGAACGCTGAGGTGGCTCTTGGCGCCCCGGGTGCTGCTGTCCTTCCTGGTCCGGCCTCGATCCTTCCTGTGCCCATGCCCCCCTGCCTCCCTTGGGTGCCTCTGTGACTGATGGGTGCTGGGGCCCCTGGGATGCACCTCCCTGTGTCCTCCCATGGTGGGTGGGTGGGTGGACAGGCTTGTGGAAGGGCTGCTCTGCTCTTTGGCCCTGGATCGCCTCCGTCCCATCCATCGCACCCTGGCCAGTGCATGGGCTCCCTGACAGCCTCCTGGACCGTTCCTGGGCTGCTCCCTGGACCGTATGGCCTCCCCCTTTGCCTGTGCGATGCCCCTGTGGGGTCCCCCCATTTTGGAACTGGCAGTGTGGCTGTGGGGGTGCCCGTGCGGGCTGTGCTGTTGTGGGGGTCTGGTTGCCATTCCCCGTGTCCTGACCTGGCCCGGTTCCCCCCTTCCCTGCCCCCCCTTCCCCTCCATGCCCATTGTGCCATGTGTGTTGTCTGACCCGCTGTGTCCCCCCTTCCTTCCTTTCCTGTGCGTGGGTGTGTGCGCCCGGGCATGTGTCTGTGCTGTGTGTTCCACTGTGACCTTGTTTGTATTTCCTGTGCCCGTTGTGTGTGCTGCCTCGGCGACTCTTCTCCCTCTTCCCCCTCCCTTCCCATTTCCCTTGTGTGGGCATTCCCTGTAGGTGCTTTTGGCTTCGTTTGCCCTCAGCCAGCTATGTCTGTGTCCCACTCCTCCCCGGAGCCTTTTGGGTGTTTTGACCATGGTCCGGGATTGGCATCATGTCTGTTGCACTGCCCCGGGCTGTGGTCTGGTGGCCCAATTCCCTGCCGTGGTCCCAGTCCTATCACGTCTGTTTGGGGCCTTTCTTGACCACAGGGGGTGGTTAGATGGGTCGCCACCACTGGGAATCCACTGTGGTGATTCAGACACCTGTAACGTCTGAAATCACCCATTGTCTGTGGTTCACCGTGGTTGACTGTGATCTCATAACATCTAAAATTACCCACTAATAACATATTTGATTCTGCGACCCAAGGTCTTTTTGTAAGTTTGGGTTAAAACAGATTCTTATAACAGATGTTAAATGGGTTGAAAACATGTTTTCAACTAATGATTAGGCCATAATATTGATAATAGAGAAACACCGCCATCCGCGGAAAAGGTGTTTCATTGTTTCAATCATATCTCAAATGCTAAAATAGGTTTAATTTTTAAGCTAAATAAGGGTTTTTAAGTCTGTTAATTGGAGTAGTATTAATCAACATATTTCCCAGTGTAAATTCCAAATTGTTTGAAGATATTTTAATGAAAGAATTCTGTATAGATTAGGAAATCTAAGGGAGAAATTAGAGACTAATTTAGGGGAGAAATTAGGAAATCTAGGGGAGAAATTAGAGACTAAATACATTAAGAATAATGTATTTAATTAGTGAATTTGACTTCAAATTATACCTAAATACACCAGTCAGAGGAATAAGTAATTGTTCCTTTGAATTGTGTCTTAATAAAAAAAAATGTCGTATAAATCAGTGTTGCTCTAGAAATGTCTTTCTAAAGTGTGTAGAACCAAGGCAGATATAGCCTCTGTTCTTCAACAACTTCCTAAAAAGAATCCTTATATGAAATTATGTAGAATTAATAAAATTTAATAAAACTTCAGTGAGGCTAATAGACTCCATTGGGTTTCATAGAGCTCCAGTAAAGCTAATAGACTCTATTGAAGTGGGACAAAGATCAGGACTAGTAAAAAAGTTACTATGGTTTTGGTTTATAGAAGTAAGGAGGCGTGAAGTCAAAATAACCACACAAAAAAGGGTCTGTGGAGATGTGGAAACCAAAAACATCTTTCTTTAGCATCATCACTTGGCAAGAGGCAAACTTCATTCTGATTCGTGAACCCCTGAACTGTTTGCCTATGATTGGAGGAACATCTGGTAGTCATATTGCAAGACTTTCAGAAATCCTATAAGACTGACAAGATATTGTTGACATTGGATGAAAATACTTTCTTGCTAACCAACATGCTGCTGGGCCAAGTCACCTGTGGGACTTTTTTTCTGTCCCAACTCTTTTTTTTAAATTTTTCAACCTTTACTTTTACTACTACTTCCTAAGTCTTTTATTTTTCATTTTTAAAGCCACTTTTAATTTTAAAAGCTATTTTAAGGCTATTTTTCTCTCTTTTCTCATCTTTAATTTTATTTTGATTTTTACATTTTATTTTCATTTTGAACTTCATTTTTCATTCTTTTCAAGCTATTTTTATTTTCATTTTAACTTCATTTTTTTCATTTTTCACACTTTTCAAGCCATTTCTCTTTTTGCCTTAAAGCTAATTTAAAAAAAATAAAAAATCTTACCCAATTTTTCAAGGGCAATTCTTATTTTTCTTTACGGTTTTGTCCCCAGCTGCAGACTTTACTTTTTGTTTAGGGAAGCACTGCATTGGTCTTAGATAAACCTGTTTCTTTTCCATTTTTAACTCTGTCGGGTGGACAGAGTTCCCACAAGTGCTTCTCTGTCTTTTTTCCTCCCTTTTTGGAGCTTCCATGCTCCTTGCTTGTTAAGAGGCCATTCCTCAACCTCTGGACAAATTGTGTTTTATGTTTTTCTTTATCTTTTCTATCTTTTATTTTTTACTATTTTTACTTTAATTCTTAGCAAGTCTCACAAGTTAACATCTTATCTTCCACAGCAGGATCCCACAGACCCTGGACAACTTTTTTTGGGGACCTGTGATATCTGTGTGATGAAATATATTCTCCAAGAATATATATTTTGTAATCAATAACCTTTTTTGCGTGCTTCTGTAGTGTGTAAGACTGTTTTGCAGGGCAATAAATTGTAGTATTTTAGTCATAATTATTGTCTATTGTGACTTTTGGGTGAGGAAACTTAAACTTTCCTACGGAAATCCCTGACTCCCATGGTCAAACTAATTCCTTGGAGAATCTCAGGGTAACAGTGGTGGGACATGAGAGATGAAGTAGTCTTTCAGATATTTAGGGTTCAGGCTGTTTAGGCATACCTGGGAGGTTGGGTCAAAGGGATGCCAACAAGTCTCCCACTTCCCCCAAAATTGGGGTTTTATAATGGTTCATGGGTGTCATGTAGAGCAAAGGACAGATCATATTGGCCTGCCTGGCATGCTAAGATGGAGACACCTCCTTGTTCTCTTCTGGGCTTTATCAGGGGAAAGCATGGAGAGGAAGGGGCTGATCAGGGCATGTAGTCAACTTCTCTGTGTAGCATTAAAAGTCCCAGACATACCAGAGATTAAAATACAGCTTGTTTTAACCTCCATATGGTAACACTGGAGGCTACAGAGCAGGGGTGTAGCTAGGTTGGCTAGAGGCAAGGGGCCCAGGGGCAAGAAATGGACTCCTCTCCTCCCATCACCATCGTCTCTCATTTCCCACCCTCTTCCCTGCTTCCCTCCCTCCCCACACAGCCCCCAAACAGACCCATCCACCCAGCCCCCACTATAACCTACTTCTCCCAGACCCTGCCAGACTTTTGCCTGCCCCCACACATCTTCCCTGCTCCCACCCAGCTCCCTCAAAGACCTGCCTCATGCTGCTTCCTCTGTCCAGAACGTTGCAGACCCTGTGGCATTTGGGCCGGGTCCTTCCATTTCCAATGCTTCCTCTCCATGCGCTGTTTGCTTGTAGTTTGGAATTCCTACGTTTGTTTGGTGTCATTACCAGGGCACTGTTGTGTGGGCCTAGGTCGACTACCATATTGTTGTATTGCCCACCCTCCCCTTTAAATCAGGAGGCTTATGAAAAATGCATGTTGCAGGGCTACATTGGAACCAATACAGCCCTGCAACAACATGTATTGGTTCCACTGTAGTCCCACAACATGTATTTTTCATAAGCCTCCTGATTTAAAGGGGAGGGCTAGCAATACTGCTGCACACCACAACAGGGCAGGGATCATTTGTAGCCCCCCACCTCCCTGCTTGAGCCCCAGGACAAATGTCCCTCCTTTTCCAATGGTAACTATGCCAGTACTATGGAGTTACAATAGAGAAAGCAGAATCCTATTGAACTCAAGGGGAGTTTTTGCTACTGACATCAGCGGAACTAGGATGTCACCTTTGGCATGTAAAATCATTGCATAGCATAGCTCTCAGACTGTTTTGGGCTAAATTAAAATTCCCTGGCACTAGTTTATATTATCTCCCAATTTTCTTTGTAGCAGCTTAGTTTATTCCCAGTTGATAAGCTGAACCTAAGTGGTTTGTTTCTAGTTTGGCATTCATGAGTTAGATTAATTTCATTGGCAGGGCATTGTTGTGTGGGCACTAGGTCAACTACCTTCTCTCTGCTCCCATCAGCACTGTGCCACTGAGATACTCTGAGAAGGTTAAGTACTTTTCAGGATTAAGGGGCTTCATTAAAATAGGAAAATTAAGAACGAAGGTATTTCTTTCTCTTAATAGCTGCCATTATGCTAATACAGGGCTTGATCCTGTGCCCACTGAAGTCGGTGGTAAATCTTTCATTAACCTTAGTGGCCCAGGATAAGAGTGAGGTCAGTTGTTCAATTCTTAGAACCTATGCAGCTTTGGATGCCTTGTAGATTTTTGTTTTTAAAACACATTTCACAGTATTCTGCACCAGTAGGTAAAGGATTCCATCCAATCCCTGGAAGCTTAGGGCTGCTTTATATAATGTACACAGGACTGTGAGAGTGGGCCTGCAGTAGTAACACTGACACTAGGGGCATACCAGGGAGTTTCATGATAATGGCATTGCTATGGGGAGTGCATCACGACAAGGCACAGGTCACAGCAAAGGTCACAGTCTGATGATGTCATTTCTCACACTGCATGGTACCAGGTGAGACCATAAGGGCTCCATCTCAAAGCAACCGAGTGGCTGAGGAGAAAAGAGGGGGCCAATAGTAGTTCCTAAAATCCAAGGCAACTGCAACATAGGTCCCACAATCACCTTCCTCGGCCAAAGGAACCCAGCAACAGCAGGGCTGGCCTTAGGATTTGCGGGGTCCAGATCAGGGAAGAAATGTGGGGCCCCATTCTTCCACTGGTGGCAAAGCCACTGGCAGCCGGCAACCTTAGGGACACTCCATGGCTCAGGGGGCACTCCCCAACTCAGTCTCGGATGCTACTCAGTCCTGGGTTTGGCGACAGGTGAAGGGTGCACTCCCCTCTGCTCATCCACAAGGCCAGCCATTTTTTGGGGCACTTACTTCATCCACTGCCACTGGCCTGGGCCCGGCGTTGGGCCTGCTTGCCAGCTCCCTGGGTCGGGTGGGCACCACAGCAGCAGATTAAATCTGCCGCCGTGCCTGCCACCACCAGAAGTTGCCATGGAGTGAGAGAGAGGCGGGACCTCTGCCTCTCACTCACTCCCTGGCCCCCTCCACTGCCTGTGTTGGACTTGACCAGGGAGTGAGAGAGAGGCAGAGGCCCTGCATCTCTCTCACTGCCTGGCCTCCTCCACTGCCTGTCTTGGCTAGGGAGTGAGAGGGAGGCGGGGCCTCTGCCTCTCCCTCACTCCCTGGCTGAGACAGACAGTGGCTGGGAGCTGGGGGGCCCCCAGGAGCGGGGCCCAGGGAGGCTGCCCTAAACTGCCCCACGGTAAGGCCGGCCCTGAGCAACAGGCCTCAATGCAAGAGCCTGTCAGGTGCAAACCCTGAGACTTCACCTTCCACGCCACAACAGCACCTCTCCCATAACTACTCATCCAGAACATTAGAGGCTTGACCTTCCATGAACCAAGCAACATAACCCTCTCTCCCATTTGCTGACCTACAGCTTTAGAAGAGCATGAGAACTGCTGGCCCCATACTGGGGGCCCGTGCAGCTTGTGTACGCATACATGCATGTGTGCCAGGTGTGCTACATGAGCTGGTCCACTGAGCATGGGATTGACCCCACAAAGATTCCTGTCAGTGTCCCTCAGTGGCCATCAGGATGGCCTAATGCTCAGACCCTAATGCTAAGACCCTGGCTCCAGGAAAACAGTAGTACGGACATCAAACTAGATGTGATCTGCAAGAGCATTCAAACCCCCTTGAGCAAGGATTGGGTAAGGGAGAGATAAAGACCCCTTTCCAAGAAGAGCTGCCCCCAGGGAATGGGCATGGGTGGTACTAGATCAGAAACAAATAATTGCTACTATCTGGTATCCGATAAGCAAACAAAATTTGTTTGATTTCATTCATTTTTGTTTTAATTTTTTTGTTTTATTTTATCAAAAATAATTTTTAAAAAGAACGCTTTTTTTTTTTACTGTGCATGCGCAAAATAGCCACCAGGGCCATTCTGTGTATGTCTGCCCTTTCACAAAATGGTTCTGGCAGCATTGGCGCCATGTTATAAAAGGTCCACACATGCACAGAATGCCCCAGGAGTCCATTTTGAGCATGCAGTGATTTTTTTTTAAAAAAATAATATTTTAAACATGCATAAATGACCACCAAGGGTGGTTAAAGGGTGGTTAGCATCATGTCTGTTTTCACCCTGTGTGACCCTTTCTATCACATTGTGACTTGGGGTATTTTCAGACATTACGAGATCACGCTCAACCACAGTGAACCACGGTCAATCCCGTGGTGGGCCCAAAGCGGCCTGAACATCTGTTCAGTGGCCGCCAGATGTTCATCACAGTCAATACCCACATGGGGTCAAATCAACCACGCTTTCGGAGCTTCCAACTGGACCATCTCCGAAAGCGTGGTCAAAGAGATTCCCGATGGGAACCAATAAAAAGTAACGTCTGGCCAGCAACCACCGGCTGGAATCAAAGGAAATGATTCCCAGCCAGGGACAAAGCATGCAGCATCGCTGCCAGGCAACCAGCATCAACACAGGCAGCGGAGGGAGATTTAAATGGCACACAGCAGTAGGGGGACGGGGCGGGATGGAGTGAGGCGAAAGGGAGAGGAGAGCGGAGGGCGAGAGAGCAAGGGAGGAGGAAGGGGTGGAGGAGGCGGTGGTAGAGGCGCTGACAGTGGAGGAGGTGGTCGTGCGCTGCACCTGGAGGTGGTGGAGGGACAGCAGCAGCAGCAGCTGCAGCCAGGATGGGTTGACCTGGTGCCTTCTGAGAGTTTAGACCATGGCCGGGAATCGGCGTCATGTCTGTTGCGCTGCCCTGGCCTGTGATCTGCCAGCCTGATTCCCTGCTGTGGTCCCGGTCCCATCATGTCTGTTTGGGGCTTTTTTTGACCACGGGGTGGGGGTTGTTTGGTTAAGCCCCGCTGGGAATCCACTGTGGTGAATCGAGACCGCGTAACGTCTGAAATCACCCTTGGTCACCATCATCCATGCCTTCGTAACCTTGAAACTAGACTTGAAACTAGACCTCGAAACTAGACTACTGCAATGCACTCTTTGTGGGGCTACCCTTGATAACAGTTCAGAAGCTGAAATGACTTCAAAATGTGGCAGCCCATCTATTCTCAGGGTGAGACATCAGGAGCACATTACACCAGTGCTCTAGAGTCTGCACTGGCTACCAATAGCTTTCTGGACTCAATATATTGACTTACAAAGTCTAAATGGCCTGGGCATCACATATCTGAAAGGCCATATCCTCCTTCATGTCCCACTGTGACCTCATAGGTATGACAGGAGTGCCCAGGAGTTTTCTATGTGACTGCCAATGGGATTGCTCTGCTGCTGGCCCATAAGCCCACTCTTTGACCTCGTCTGTCTGCATGCCCCTTTGTCCTCCTGCCCATCCTTGAGCCCTTGTGGACCCAATCTTGCACTAGGATTCTGGACTGGGATACTGAACCCTTTGATCCTGAACTACTCGTCCAGCACTGATCCTGCCATGACTCCATCATGGACCTCACCCTGCCTTGTATTCCTGACATGGGAGCCATTAGATGGGGGTTTGATCCAGTGCCCAAGGAAGTCAGTGAGAATATCTTGGTTAACTCTGATGGATGTTGAATTGATTTTAAATAGCTAAACCCTAAGATGGACACTCAGTCTCTTATGTGTTCTGTGACTAGTTTCAGAGTGAACAAACTCATGGCATAGATGGTGCAGCATTGAGGAAGTAAGAAGCTGAGCCTGGCTGGAGTTGAGTAGACAATGGGGAAAATAGTTTCTCTTGTACTTGGAGACTGCTCATGAATGTTGCTTTCAGCTTTCCAACATGGGGTGATTTCAGATGTGATGGGCCCGGAGGCCCGCCATGCTGAACTCCGGACCAGGATCGCTCTCCAATCTCAGTCTGTGGGTATTTTCAGACGTTACGCTGGGCCGATTCACCACAGCGACTCCCTGGTGGGGGTGAATGAAACAACCACCCCCCGGGGCCAATAAAAGCCCTGAACAGACGTGCTGGGAGATCCCGGTGGGGAATCGGGGAGGGGGCGGGGCCACATGGCACCTGTCTCTTATACACATCTAGATGTGTATAAGAGACAGCTCTCGACCACGGTCCTGCTTGCACACAGGCAGATACTGAAGAGCACCTCCGCAGGGTTCCTGGTGACTGGGTATGCCTTCATCAGCCAGAGGGTNGCCCCCCCCCACGCTCCCCCACCACCTGCCCTCTGGGGAGACGGGCAGGCGCCGCAGCCAATGCAGCCACAGCGCCCGCCCAAAATGACCACGGCCCGGAATCCCGGCAGGGATTCCGGGCCATGATCACCATCCAGATGTGATAGGCCCCTTCATCCCCACTGGGAATCTAATTCACCACGCAATCGGTGCCGGCCCAGTGGGTTCAGTCGATCGCGTGGTGAATTAGATTCCCGGTGGGGATTGAGCGTGGGTAACATCTGGGGGGAACTTCGGGTTCCCCAACAGATGTTACAGGACCATTCCCCACCACAGGGAATTGACTGTGGTTGAGCGTGGTCTTGTAACGTCTGAAAATACCCTGTGATGAAGCCAGCCATCCTTCAGACGTGCCAGGTCCACCACTGTGGGGAATCAGGGAGGGTTGGGGCTGCGTGGTGTGATGTTCAGCTCCGCACCCCCATGCTCCCTCAGCCACCCACTCACGGGAAGATTTATTTTTTTATTTTTATTTATTTAATAAATTTATACCCCGCCCTTTCTGCCATGCAGCCCGGGGCGGCTTCCAACAATTTAAAAACACAATAAAACCATTAAAACTCACATAATCAAAATAATACTTATACAAATATTTAAAATATTAAAATATTAAAACTATTAAATATTAAAACAGGGCTAAAGTTATAAATATAATAACAAGCTAAAATAACCAAAATGGGTGAGGGAGCTAAAACACCTCACCCTACCCACCCTCCCTCCCAAAGGCCTGGGCGAACAGCCAGGTTTTACAACTTCAAGATGGACGAACGGGTGTAGTGGCCCAACCCCGTCCTGTGGTTGGAGCCTGATTCCGGGATGGAGCTGGCGAGCAGACGTGCAGCGCCACCATCACCGTCTCCATCCTGGATCGTGGCCACTCTAACCACAGTTCTCGACGTACGTCCGGCTGGAGGTTGAGAACCATGGTCAAGGTTGATATTGGCTGGGAGTTCACCATGGTGAACATCTGGCCGGGACCAAACAGACGTTCCTGGAAATGCCACCAGCACAGGGAATTCACTGGGGTTCACTGTGGTGAATGGGGTTTTCGTAACGTCTGAAATTACCCATGATCCTCTGGGAAGAGATAATTAGTACTAGCACTTAGCATGGGAGTATGTTCTACTAAAGTGAATGGGACTTATGCCCAGGTTAAGAGAGAGAAATGGCATTACCCAACTGGAGAACTGCACTGTTAATGTACTGAACTTCCACAGTACAAAGTCATGGTTCTGAAAAGTTCTCTGAAGAATGTAAGAAATACTTGGTAAGTAAGGCAAGCATTTATTGTTGATAATTGATTCATAGAAACATTTGGTTATTATTATTATTTATTATTAACAAACATTTATATAGCGCAAGCGGTGTACCTGGCACTTTACAAAGTAATAAAATAGACACGGTCCCTGCCCCTAGGGCTTACAATCTGAGAATTAATATATATATGAAGATTTATAGATTTTTAAGGGCTGACCTTACCAGTATCATAAGGTATTCTGTTGACCTCTTACATGCCATGCATGCTCTCCAATTTCACCCTGAAAATCCTGTATCAAACCCAAGAACTTTTATTTGAGCTTCAACATATCTTTTTAGGAAGACATTCTAATTTGCCATCAATTGATGGAGAATCCACCATATGACCAGGTAAGTTGTCCCAAATTATGCTCACTTTTTTTTTTTAAAAAAATGTCCCTTATTGCATTTTGTGTGGATCACAATTGGTTGGCTAAAATAAAAATGCTTATTTGATTAAAATACTGAGAAGAGTGGTGGTGGGGAATTGTAAAATGGGTAACTGAAGCATTTGGGTAGTGGCTGGGTCATGTTAAAAACAACAACAACAAAATAAGTTTACATTAAAAAAGAAAAAAAGGTCTACTCAACCAGATGTAAAGCTGTATCCCTAGAGAGATGAGCTAGAATCAGAAAGTTATTTGAGGGTCAGCTGGCTTACAATTAATGGAAAAGAAAAATAGAGCCTGGAATTCCAGTTGGTTGAAGACGGTATGAGCCACGATAACTGTGGTAATTCTATCGTTTGGTTCAGACAGTCTGAAACCATCTGCAGTTGAGATGTGTCATATTTTGTCAGAATATACTTGTTACAGCTAACATGGAATGGCAGCCTCTTCTGCAGTCACAGAAATTCAGAATACCGTGGTGATGCAGACCAAAACTCTTAGCATGTCATGTTTATTTATTTATTTTATTTATTTTTCAGATTTATATCCCGCCCCCTCCTGCAATGCAGCTCGGGGCGGCGTACAACAACAATAAAAACAGTTAAAACAGTTAAAATATAAATATAAAAACATCAAAAACAGGGTTAGGAAACAGTAATAAATAAATAAATGGGCAGGGGATTAAAATCACCCTCCCCCCCCCTCCCTCCCAAAGGCCTGGGCAAACAGCCAGGTCTTACAGTTCCGCCGAAATGTCAAAAGGCTTGGGGCCAGGCGAGCTTCCTCCGGAAGGGAGTTCCACAGCCGCGGCCCTATCACCGAGAATGCTCGCTCCATCGTGGCCCCCCGCTTCACACGGGGGACCTCCAGGAGGGCACCCCTGGCAGACCGCAGGAGCCGTCCCGGGGCGCGAAGGGCGAGGCGGTCCCTAAGGTCATGTGCATTAGCGCAGCATCCGTTTGCATGGGACTTGTTCCCAATAGGGTTTTTCTGGTTAAAATGTACAGGATTCCTAGCACTGAAATGAATAGCGCTATCTGAATTTGCAAATTCCATAAGGAGTATTCATGTGCTTCAACAAATGCCAAAGGTTCAGAGTGTATTTCCAGAGGTTTCTGGGTATTATTATTATTATTATTTATTATTTAAAATGCAGCATTCAGTGTTCGGAGTGCTTTAGAAAGCCACATAAAGCCCACTTATTTGGCCGTCCATGATGTTCAAACCTAAACCTTTATTTCATTGTGGGGATCTTCTTTTTGGGTAGCATGTTGTCCCTCTTTTGTCCCTGCTCCAGGTAGGCTTAAATTTGAATGAATAGTTTTTGCAAAGTTCAGTTAATTTGTAAATTTTTGTTCCCTTGTTACATGGCATGGGTTAGCCAATCAAAAACTTAATCAAATCTCAAACTGATAAACCATAGCCAGGCAATCAATGAAAACTTGGGGGGGGGGGGGAGATCCAATCAATAAATTCTCTTTGAATCACAACATTGTAATACAGTTAATTTGGTTTCAAATAATCACTTCACCACGGAATACTTATTCCATTGTGAAAAAAAAATTGTTTGTAAAAGTAACACATTCAAGTTTCATCTGACAGATACTTAATACTGTGACGTGAGGCACCCCCCACCCCGCCCTCTTTCTCCATTTTCATAGTTTAGTCTTCAGCCTGTGCACCCTGAGGGAGTGTTATAATTCTGAGAAATGGCATTTCTTGTGGTAGTTCAATAGCAGCCACTGATCATAAAATACAAATATTTGTATCTCTGGGCCTGCAACAGTCACTATATTGGAGACATAAATGAGACTAGCATGTTGTACACTGCTGAACTTGTTTGTCACACATGGAGGAGGATATGAATATTTATATATTTGATTTATAGATTCTTTGATAAGAAGCCTATCACTGAGGGGGAAATGGTTTTTCTGAGGATAGTGCAAGTTGTTACTTTGTTAATAATGTTTTCACTTGTACAGAACCCATTATTTCAAAGCACTGTATAAATATTCCTAAACCTTTATTGAACCCTGTACACGTTGGCTCCCCTGGCCAATATGGTTAAGGTCTTCCTGTTGCAGTGAGTGGCCCATAATATGTGGAGGAGTAGTGGTGACAGCACCAGATCCAAGAGGGACGTGAATCTCTGATTTTCAGGAAAGTAGTCAGTAGTGGCAGTAGACTCAGCCACAAAGCTGCCATGACCAACTTATCCTTGTGAGGTAGGTATTTAAGAAATATAATGAACTACTGTAGGTATTGTTGGGGAGCAATGCACTAAGAATGCCTCTTCCCTCATACCCATTGCAACCCCTGAGGTCAATCAGCGATGTCCTCCTGCATGTATCATTGGTACACCAAATGTATATATCACGGGTATGAAGACACCAGGTGTTTTCAGATGAGATGCTACCCAGCATGGCTACGCTTGGGGCATGGATCTGAACACCTCTCTAAACGTAGAGCGGCTGGATGGATACTCCCGTGACCCATGGAGTACTCACTCTCAGCAACCCACAGAGCAAAGCCAGGAAATCTTGAGTGATTTCTGGCCCTTTGTCTGCACTCGGATGCACGGAGGTTTTCTGAGTTCTGATCTTTGGTGGTGGTGGTGGGGGCCATCATTGGAAATTTGGAACTCGGAAAAATCGAGTCGTGTGCATCGAGTCAAGTGTAAACCAAGGACCAAATTTCAGCACAACTCCTGAGACTGTAAGGGCAAACCAAATGTGCAGAGGCTGCCTCTGTAGTGGCAGTAGCCACACTGGGAGCTGCCTGTTTGAATTGCTTCTGCCGCCCTCCATATGTGTGGGTACTCCGTAGCAGAGCCACTTGACAGCCACGGACCCCTCCTCCCTCCATCGACTTGCTCGTCTGAAAACACCCACCTTCTTGGTGGATGCTCCACAGTTGTGGAACTTCCTTCCACTAGAGAAGGAGCATCCCAAATTTAGATTGTGATCTACTGGTGGATCTCAAACTAGTCACCAGTCGATAACTGTATGGGGAAGGGGACCAGTCTCTCAGAGATTGCCTCTGCAGAGGAGAGTGGGACCTGCACCCCACAGAGTGCCTCTGCAGTGGAAAAAGATGAGGAGTGTTCATCCAGTGCAATGTGGAAGGCCGTCTCTAAAAGGGAGTGCTCTCTCCACTCCTGAGAACAGTTGCTGGGGTGTTTCAGAGCTGGGAGCCAGCAGAAGGTTTTCCAGCCTCAAGTGCCAGAGTCAACAAGAGAGGTCCAGGTAAATCCTGAAAGAGGTCCAAGTAAATCACCTGCAGCCTGGGCAGAGACTGTGTGTTCCAGGCCAGGGCACAAAACAAACATGCGGCCGGCCAGGCCAATGGCAACACAGCCTGGGGGCAGGGGGAATGGGGAACATGCGGCCAACCATTCCTGTCCCTGCTTTGTTCCCAGAGCCTCGCCCACCTCCATGATGGGCAGCTATGGCAGCCAATGACAGTCAGCCATGGCGGCCTGTCATCGTCAAATGAGATCAAATGGATCATGTGCACCCAAAGTCTAGCCATCCATCCCTGCCCTAGCTGTTTGCTAAAGCCTGAATCTAAGCATTTTTTGGAGATGATGTAAGACCTTTTTCTTCAGCCAGGCATTTAGCAGATAAGTGTGGGAAAGTTGGGGTAGGAGAATTTGTGTCTTGGTTCCATGTTTGTATATTTTATATATTATCTGTTATAGCACGTTCTGATCCCTAGGGAATGGTTAATATATAAAGCTAAATATATAACAGTGTAGCAGGATCGGAGTTGATCAGCCCTGCTCCATGGACTGTAGCTCCGGCGGGCCCTTTAAGAGGCTAGAGGAGCAGCTGCAGCAGTGAGCGGAGGGGAGTTTAAATCCTGCTGCTGCAGATGAGATGGCCCGCTGGAGAGGAGCACTAGAGACGCGACTTCTGGAAGTCAGTCCCACTGTCAGCTGAGCGCGGAGCCAACCTGCTTAGCCGGAAATGGAGGGCTGACAGTGAGGTGAGCCAAGCTGCCCGTTAGAAAGGGGACGGCTGAGCTGGGAGCCTGGGTCACTTGCCAGAGGCGAAGATGCTGTCAGGAGGCAGCTGGGAGGGAGTGGAGATACCCGAGCCACTTGTTGGCTAGCAGCCAGCCTGTGGACAAGCCAGAAGTGGCACAGAGAGCGCCTGGGTGGGGACTGAAGGCTAGCAGCTGAAGCAAAGAGCAAGACACTGACTGGACCAGGCTGTGAAGAGTGGTCAGGTGCCGCCAAACTGGGAGAGTGGACTTGTGCAGGCAGAGAGCCTGGGACTGAGCCAGAGTGGGGCTTTGGCCCTTTAAGAGACTCAGTTGGTTTAATTGAACGCACACCTGTAGCTGGGCAGGGCTGTAGTCAGCCCAGGAGGACAAAGCTGAAGGCAGCTCAGTACTCAGGGAGCTGCTGTGGAGTGAGGAGAGCTCTGTTCAGAGGCTGCCCAGAAAGCAGGAGCCAGAAGGTGAGATGCCTTGAGACATATTAGCTGGAGGGAACTGGCAGTAAGAATTATGAGAAAGCCAGAATGGAGTAGCCTGGCTGGGAGGAGGATGAATGCCGGTGGCTACTGGGGACCTTGGGAGCAGCTGAACTAAGGAGTGAGTCACAGAAGGCTTGACTTCCAGAGAGAGAGAGCGAGCATATATTTGTTGAGACCTGTGGAGGAGACAGAGACACAACAAAGAGGCAGTGGAGCTAATTATCACGAGACATAGGACCCTGATCCTGCATAGACTTACTGTGTGTAAGAGCCACCCTGTTACAAATAGGTAATAAAAGGGAGTAAAATTCTGATTGTATGGAAACTGCCTAAGATTTTGGTGAGGTTGGGTACATGATTCTATCCAAGATGTCAAAAAACAAACAACTGTGCCTCTTTTAAATTACACATGACTTCAAATACTTATCTGCGATGTTTGCCTGGGAGACTTGTTAAAATTCCTCTAGGGTTTCTAGTAGCCAGAAGAGGTCACTAGCCAGGGGTTTGATTATCCCAGGTGAGAGTTAGCCTCTTTAGTAGCTCCTCAAACTGTAGTCAGGCTGAGTCAGAGAAGAAGGGGTTGCTGGCTATAGCCTCCCCATGCTCCTTTCAAGTCAGTTATCCAAGTACTGAAGCAACTCAGCTTGTGAGATCTTACAGGCCTCGATAAGATATCGGAGCTACAGGCCCCTCACAACTATCCTGTTGACATACAATAGCACTGCCTGCCACTCTCCTCAGGGTGATTGAAATACTAGAGAAGGCAGCGCTGTGTCATTCTCAGAATCTAGGAACACACAAACAAAGGCTGAGAAATGTGGAAGAGATAACGGGAATGGAGTCAGTAAGAGAGGATGGGGAATACAAGAAAAGGAGCAGCGCCAGCCTGAGATATTTTGGTATCCAAGGCAGAGCTGAAATGAGTACCCACAAAAACAGGTAAGCCCATTGAAATTGTGGTACTCAACCTGGTAACATTGCATGCTAATTGATACCTAATTAGTGCCTGAAGGGCTAGCTCAGGTACTGATTTCCAGCTCAATTTCTGTAGTGTTTTCCTGTAAATCAGTAATTTTGTAACAGTAATACCCAGTATTATTAGGGTTGGTTTGAATAAGCCATTGTGATTTCATGGACTTTTTGGCAAAATCAGAATGGCTTATGAACATTCTGGTCAGAATTTTGACCAAAATAATATTTTGGTTGGAATTCTGAATGGATCATTTGCACGCGTGCAGAATGCCCCGTCCGCTTCTTTGTCATGTGCAAAATGATGGCCCAGCATGGTGCATTCACTGTGCATCCACTGCCATTGCACACAGGGACTTGAAATTAGGTAGGGGCAGACACTCTCATTTCCTGCTGTTCAGCAGAGCAGTAAAAAAACAGGGCAGAACAGGTTTGCTCTTTTTATGTCTGGGGGACACATTTTTTGGTAGAAATCTGGCATGTTTTCATGACCAATCTCCACGTATTGATTACTTTGGTTATTCCTGTTCAGTAACTCTGCCCATTTTCATTCAGCCATTCACTTCATTTTGTGCAATAGCCAAAAATGAAATACCAAAATGAATTAAGTGACAAAACCAAGATTAGGGCTGTAACTCGGTTCTTGGTTTCTCACGTTTTTCAACAAGAATCACAATTCTCGTCTCGTTCTTGCAACAAGATGAAAATTGATGGATTCTCGCTGAGAAACACAAGAACCTTGAGAAATAAAATACCCAGTGCTGACAGTTGGGGGGAGGTGGAGAGGGAGGAGGAATTCACACTGTCCCCTTCCCAAATCAAATATCCAAATCAGATATTTGATGGTTATTTGAATGTGTGCATAATATTCACAAACAAAAAACGCCTATTCATTTCACCACTAGTGGCAACCTCAGGAGAGGGGGTTGGCCCTCTGCTGTATCCTTGAAGGTTGTGGGTTCAAGCTCTCCTTGTTTTTACACTCTGTGGTTTCTTCTATTCTGTTCAGCTGTGAATGCATACTTGATCCATTGGTTAGGGAAAGTAAAGTGTGATTGGACCACTTCTTCATCTACTGTGGGCCACTAAAATAGTGCCGTTTTCGATTTAAACCCATAATTAACCAAAAAGAACATTGTAAGTTACTTTACCCATGACAGCTGTTTTAAAATTGCTCAGTAAATTTGTGTTTCTTTATTCTTTTCACAGCTTGTTGTGTCATTGTTGAAGTTGTCAGCCTCAGAGCTTCTATATTCAAGTCAGGCATCTCTAGTTTGGTTCAGCATGACTTTTCATATTTATATTTTCTTCTCCCATTACATTTTTGTGAGGTACTATAGGGGCTTTTGTGTAGGAACACCCTTGTAGTAGCAATGTATCATTTTTTTAAAAGGAAGGTGTAGTGGGAAAAAGGCAAGCAGAGAGCCCAAAGAAGTGTTGTTTGTCCTCATCAAAGCCCATTAGACCTTTATTTCATGCATAGGATTGAAATGTTTCTCTCTCACTCTTTTTAAAGAGCAGTTGATGAAATGGGCTCTTTGAGACACTTGAAAGATTCTAGTATTTTTACTTTATCTGAAACAGGGAGGTAAGAAAGCATCTGAGAATAAAATAACACTGAACAGATGAGATGCAGTCTGTTTTCTCCAGTGTGACAATACAAATAACTGTTCATTTTGTAACTGCACAGTTCTCAAAGATTTTGCTATCTGATGATCTCCGAGCTGCTGTGCTGATGCTAACCCCAATGAGGTGAATGGAGGTAATGGCAGAACATCAGCTGGGCTGTGCTTTCACCTGTAGGGTCAGACAAGGACACGTTGCTCACCGCAGCTTCCTCTTTCCCGGAGGATTTAATGAAGGAAAGCAGAGGTGCTCTTCTGCCTATCATACAGATTCTTTTCAGCACTTATCAGGCTTTTCATCTGGCTTGGATCTAATGATATGGGATGTCTTCTAATTCTTGTAGGCACTGTGAAAATCGTTCTCCCTCAGTTTAACCATTATAGCATCTAATACAGTTTAAGTTCCCGCAAAGCACCTTCCTGCAAATGCTAGGGTGAGATGTCCCCAAAAGGTGGGAGTTCCACTTACGGGGTGAATGTCCGCTTCCAACCAGATTCCATTTCTGATGGATCTGTAGTCCAAATGAAAATAGGGATGAACGATAATTCCAGTTTTCTTTTGTGGGAAGGATCAAAACAATTCTGGCCATTCTTTGCATGCAACAAATGGTGGTGCCATTATGGCAGCGGCCATTTTGTGCAGGTGCTGTTACAGCTGATCAGAATTTCAATCGAAATTTTAACAGCCATTCTGTTTTCAGTCCTAGTTCCACTTTCTCCACCAAAAGAGGATCAATCCAAAGTGTTCTATTTGGCTGTGAATATTAACTGTATTTCATTGCAAGAAGGTGGCCTTGAGCCATAGGTTTCTTGCCCCCCACCCCTAAATCAGGGCCTCAATAAGCCATGCCAATCCAGGCATGGAACTTAGAAAACTGGAAAACTGAACTTCTTACTGTGCTGAGTCTCAGCTGGTGAGTAGAGCCTGACACTTCTCATCCTTTGTAATTTCAGATGTAACGATACCACGGTCAACCACAGTGAATCCCCTGTGGTGGCCATTTGTGCCGTTATGTCTGTTTGATTCCTGCCAGATGTTCACCCCAGTCAATCACTGGCAAGAATCAAAATGACCATGGGTATTTTCAGACGTGACGGGGCCAATTGGCCCCGTCATGAAAACAATATATTCATCCCCCACCGGGATGACCCCGCCACGCCCTAACAGACGTGCCGGGGGATCCCGGCGGGGAATCGGGGAGGGGGTGGGGCCGCACAGCGCAATGTGTGGTTGCACGGCCCCGCCCCCTCCACGCTCCCTGCCGCCTGCCCTCTGGGGAGACGGGCGGCCACCGCAGCCAATGCAGCCGCAGCGCTCGCCCGCTTTGGCTACGGGCCGGAATCCCTGTGGGGATTCTGGGTCATGGCCACCGTCCAGAAGTGATGGTGGGGTTCATCATGGTGGGGAATCACCTTCGCCACGCGACCGCCGCCAGTCCTGCCGCTTCGGCCGCTCGCATGGCGAAAGTGATTCCCTTCCATGGTAACATCTGGGGGGGAACATCCATTCCCCCCAACAGGTGTTCCGTGATTGCAGCCACCACAGGGAATTGACTGTGGTTGACTGTGATCTCGAAACGTCTGAAAATACCCATAGATTCTGGACCTCAGGCCGCCCGGAGGTCCAGAATCATGGTGGGATTGGGCCCCAAACATGATTGCATTGGCCACGATCTAGGATGGGCTGAAGGTAACATCTGTTATCTTCAGCCCGGTCGGATTGTGGTCTCAACCACGGGATGGGATCGGGTGCAGCGGCCAGATTGACTGTCTCCGGGAGGGCGGGTGGCTGGGGCAGTGCGGGGCCGGGGCTGAGCAGCCACACATTGCACCATGCAGCCCCGCCTCCTCCGTGCAGCCCCACACCCTCCCTGATCCCCGGTGAGAATCAGGCCGGCATGTCTAAAGGATGGCCAGCCTGATTCCTGACCGGGATCTGAAACAGTCTCTGGGCCCAGCACGTCTGAAATTACCCCCTGTTTCCATTCAGAAATCTTTCCTGACTTGACTTTATAAATGAAGGAATTAACAGTAAGGTATTAATTTAGCTCAGCCTCACTCCTAAATTGCCTACTATCTAATAGAATCCTTTTTCCTTGTGAGTGACTCTCACTGTCCTTATATTGTGGTGATGTGAGCCCCAATGAAAGACCAGAACCCTTTCCTGATTCTGCCAGGAGGGTCTACACCTACTCTCAGCCCCTTTTCACAC
>QEPC01012435.1:2155269-2191406 GCA_003113815.1 Sphenodon punctatus
CTTTGTAGGGTAAGATGCTTATTTAGGAACTCAATCAGTATAGATCAGGAATGTGTTATATTTACCTTTGATTTCTAGTAACCACTCTGTATCAACTATCTTGCTTATGTAATCAATAAACTTACTTCTTATCTTTATGAAGAAGTGTCTGTGTCTAACATTGGAACGCAAGTGAGCAACAAGAGTTATCAATCTCTTGCAAACCGAGAGATTAAAGAGTCTGTAAACGGGAAGGATTGGGCCCTTGAGTGACAAAGGGGTTGTCCCTGTGGCAGGCTTGAACCAGCCAGAGAGAAAAACTGGTTCAAGTGGGCTGTGTGCGAGGGAAACTGAGTCACTCAAACCTGGTAAAGTGGGGGTGCGGACCTCCAACCCGTGACAGTGGGTGTGTGACCATTCCCATGGACACACACACATGTCCACCCATCTCCACCTATCCCCATGCGCGGGTGATGGATGGAGATGGGGGGAGTATGGGCATGCACACATGCACGCAGTCCCACTCACCGCCCATTGTGTCCCCTCAGGTGCACACCCATCCCCCTGTACCTGCCATGATGTTTGCATAGGTTCCTCACACACCCACATGTGTGTGTGTGTGTGTGAGGGGGGGGGGGGCTGGTGTGAAAACGGCCTCAGATAGGAGGTGTTTCATGAACTTTAGTCTGTGACCAGTGTTGGGGTTGTTTTTTTCCTCCTCTTTTCTTTTTTTGCTTGTTTTTGCTGATCAGAAGATGGGGCATAAAATAACACACTGTTGTGTTTGGTAACCTCCTGTGTTTGCATGCTTTCTAGAAAAGAAAAAAGTTATCTCAACTCTAAAATCTTCTAATAATGAATGAAGAGAGGAGAGGCACCATAAAATGACAGTGATGAAAGTGGGGACATTCCAGATAGTGGGAAACAAATTTAATAGAGAAATGTATCTTGAAACATATCCGTCAATTTTTAAGAAAGCATTACTCCTATCTGCTAGCGGCAAGCTCTCTGTTTGTCCTTTGCTTTGTCACAGTACTCTTGATTCTCAAACTAACTTTTGATCAACTACCTTAATTTAACTTTTAATGTCTCCAGTTTGTAACGATGGCAATATATGCATCTACGCTATTGCATATTGTTGTCGGTTTTGATGTAACAGACTACCACCTTATAACATCTGAAAATGACAGAGACAGTTTTATTTTGCAAGGAACAATAAAAATGACTAAGCAGGGGAATAGTTAATATTACAAGTTACACTTAAGTATATTTGTGAAACTAAATTGAGAAGATGGTAATAACTTTTCAGGAAGCCCCAATTTATTTTTCAAGCCTGCCCTTATGCATACGTTCACATGGTTTATTGCTTGCTCATGATACTACTAACTTCCATCTTACATGGATATACCAAATCCATCTTACATGGATTTTAAATTACTTTACTGTATTGTTGTGTAAGGGCCCTGAGAACCATTCCACAGGAGGTGCTCTATAATACAATGCATTCTATATTGTTGCCAGCTAATCTAAAACATAGAACGGTGAAATTGTTCTCCCAGGAAAATTGAACAATGGAACATCATGGTTAGAGATGACATGGGAGGGGGGTAGGCAGGGGCCTGTAATACCCACAATTCTGAGTAGTCTCTCTTGTGCCTGATTGGTACCGATTAGTAGCAAATCGGACAGCTGATTACTCCCAAATACGATAGTATTGTTACCAGGTTACTGATTTACCGTTTTACTGATCAGAAAACCAGGAAATTGGTAATGGAAGTTGGAAAATCAGTACCAGAAATTGGAAAATTAGGGTGGAAACTGGTAAACTGGGTCTCACATCAGGCTCTATTTGGGTACTGATTAGTACCCGTTGTTACCAGGTCAGGTCAGGTACTGTAATTTCAATGGGTAGATAGATCAGTTTTCATGAATACTCATTCCAGTTCCAGCAATGTTACATTAGATTTAAGGATATGTCCCTCAGGCCAAAAGTCAATTTTTACATGTTAGCTGGAGATAAACAGAGACAAAACAGCTTGGTGACCCTCCTCCCTCTCTCCCCCAAAAGGGCTGCTTGGAACTTTTTGAAACTCTGTACAAGTGCCTTAGGGCAAAATTGAAATTCTTTGGAGCTTCATTCTAAAAGAACACATTGCAAACAACAATAAAGGGTTTATTTCTGTGGGACTGCAAGAGGCAGAATGCATAATCATAATTTGAAATATCTTGGTGCATAATTGCTGAACTAGATGTTTGGTACTCTAGGGATGGTTCTGAATTCTTAAGAAGTTCATAGAGATCCTTCCAAGACCATTCAGGAAGCTATAAACCTAAGAACAGGTTCAGAAAATTAGAAATGCTACAAAACCAAATGCTCCGTTTAGTACATTATGAAATAAATGAAGCCGGAGGGACGAACCAGTACAGCAGTGAGGTTACTGTGCTGTTTACATCATTTCTTCACTCACTGGAGTGTTTCTGCATTCTCGTAAAGTTTCTGTAAGCCGTTGTTATGAACCTTAAAGGAAAACTGTACCCATTTTGCTTAGCCCCGCAGTCTAAAGTGTTCACTCGGGAAGTTGTGGAATCTACTTGGCTTAATTAATGCTTTAATTACAGTTCTTCTTCCTAAGTCTAGTAGTATAGAAAGAGGCCACAGCATTGTGACATGGCATACTTGAAGAGGACATAGGAGTGTGATGGAACAGACTGGAGAACATTTGCTACCGTTTCTTAATAATAATAATAATTAATAAATAATTTTAATAATAAATCTTTATTTTATATAGCGCCCCCTGCCATGACACTCGGAGTGCTTTACATATAACTAACACAATTTTAAATCTCACAACAACCCTCTGAGGTAGGTTAGGGTAACAAGATAAAGTGACTGGCCCAAAGTCACCCAGTGAGTTTCTGGTTAAGGCAAGACTAGAACTGGGGTCCCACCCTATCTCTCAGTCCAAGTACTGAATAAAATAAATAAATTTTATTTATATAGCACCCACCTACCAAATGATGCTCAGGGCAATTCACACCATTAGTACTGTAGAATTTAAACAATTTAAAAATTTAATATCAATTTTTAAATTGTTTAAAGGGGGAAGACAAAGGGGGAGAAAAAATGTTGTCAAATGGAACCAGCAGTGGATCGTCTAAAAGCAAATTATTTATTATTGTTATTATTATTATTATTATTATTTGTTTTATTAATAATACATAAATAAATAAATAAAAAGTTGGTAGGTCTTCTGTTGTTTTTTGAGGTTGAGGAAGGAGGAACTGAGATGTATATCTAGAGGAAGTGAGTTCCACATGACTGAAACATGAATCTTGTAGGGGTGTGCAGAAGTCACCTGATTGGTGGGTGTTTTTTTTGTGTGTTTTCATTTACACAACCCCCTTGGTTTTTTTTTGGGGGGGGGGCGAGGGATTTCATAAACAAAACATTTGCTTTCTTTTTCTTTTAATTAAAAAATAATTTGAAAAAATGAAAACCTACTGTCCATTTGCTAAATGTCTATCTGGCCATGCTGCACATGCACAGCCATTTTCCAAAATGGCGCTGATGCTGATGGCACCATTTTGGAAAAGGGTGTGCATTTGCAGAATGGTACGATGGCCATTTTGTTCATACACAGTCATTTTTAACAAAATAATTAAAAATTAAAAAATTAAAAATCACTGCGCATGTGCAGTTTTAAATATATATATATATATATATATATATATATATATATATATATATATATATATATTTTAAATTTTATATATATATATAATTTAATTTAAAAGGAGAATGGAGGGAAGCAAATCACAATTGTTTGCTTATTCATCTGTTTTCGTAACACTAGTTATGAATACAAATAGGGCTCCATTTGTTTTCATAATTAATAGAAAACATTACGGATGCACACTCCTAGTATTGTTCTTTAAGTAGCCTGGGATATTTTTTATTTCTGTGAATAGTGGCTAACAAAGGCCGCTTTTATACAAGTGTGGCAGGCTCGCACCTGAAAATCACGCACCTTTGAGAAAGAGTGTGGGCGGGGCTTAGATGTGCAGGGACATCCATTATTATGCTTGCACCTTTTTTTAAAGCTGCAAATAAAAGACCTCTTTAATTTGCATCTTTTAAAAAAGGCGCAAACATGATAACATGTCCCTGCACATTTAAATCCAACCCATGCTCTTTTTCTAAGACGCGTGATTTTCAGGTGCGAGCCTGCTGTGCTTGTCTAAAAGCGGCCAAAGGGATTGTGGCTTTCAATTTTTTTCTCAGCTGTAGGTCTGAAACAAGAATTAAAACAATTCTCATGAGAAATCTCATGAGAATCAGACTTGAGATCTCACTGGGATCTCAACACCTTGATCAAGTTCTTGGTGAAATTTTGAGCCTGGTCCCCCCCCCCCCTCGCAATATCTGTTTGGGGGGGGGGGGGGGGATTCATTGACCTGATTTTGCAATGGGATGCCCTGTCCAGGAGATCCAGACCCTGAGGATCCCAGCTTTCCTAGAAAATGCAGCCCCTTCCAAAGCCCTTAAGCGGCTGTCCAGTCAGTTCAGGTTGGAATTGACCAGAGAGCTGTTTGCAGCTTTGCAAGGGGTCACCCTGGCTAGTGCTGAGCAGCCCTTTGCAAAGAGGGCTTCCTGAGGGGCTGCCCAGGATGCAGGAGGAGGGGAACTCATGTCCCACACTACCTCCTCAGGAAGTGCCCAAGTACCTTTGCCAATACCTAAAAGGGAGGTGAGAGCAGGAATATGTTCTCCTCCCTGGTGCAGGACTTTGCAAGCCACGGAGAGCAGCTTGGGCTTTTCCCAAGGAGCTGCCCTGGCAGGGAGAGTGGGGGACCCAGCTCCTGGCTGCTTGCAAAGCTCTCTGTGGGTGAGGGAGGATGGATTCCATCTTTTTTCTCTGATGCAGGGCTTTGGAAAGCAAAGAACATACAGACTTTGCAATCAGTCCTTTTAACTGACAAGCCCTGGCCCTGGTGCACTGAGGGAGCTAGTCCTCAGTGCCCCCAGACCAGTGCTTGTCAGTTTCAAAGGTCTTTGGATTTTTGGAGAGTAGGCAGGAAGAAGCTGCCATTTTCTGGCTTGTTCATGTTTCTCAGAACGAGCTGAGAAACACTTCTCATCAATAAACTCAAATACAAACGAGACTGAGTTTCAGCCCTACTCAGCTGTGATCTTTAGCCAACAGTAGTAGAGGCAGGGTTGGTGTAGTGGCTTTGCTAACACCATTGTGATGGAGAGCTCCAATCTTCATCAAAAGGCTACCAGGAGGTCTCTGTTTTTGTTCATGACTGGGCAAGGTAGGATTATGCAGCTTTGCAGCAAACGTTAGGTAGGTTTTGACCCCCAAAGTAAAACCTTAACAGCACTGAAGTTGAGAAGTCTTGCTATGGGCTTTTTATAGACCCAAGGTTCCTCTCAAGGGCTCAGTCGTGCAAAGCTATATGTCCAGGTAAAACAGTACTACGATTAGTCCCATTAACTTCAGTGCAACATTACAATGTGAACTGTTCTTTATGCATGCAAGCTCAGGAGGAATGTATTTAATTAACTAATGTTGCTCATGTGTGCTTTAATAGGCTTAAGGAATATGGTTTTTTATTTTAAAAGTTAATTGCCAATCTGAGAATCTATCAGCTATTCAGCAAGGAAAAACTGGTAAGTTCTACTGATAGTAGGTGTGATGATTACTGATAGTAAGTCACTTAAGGAAGTCTGAGCAATCATTTTAGTATACACATACATAGCCCCACACTAAGAATTTTGACACTCTTAAAGTGTCTGTTTGCATAACCAATATCTCATTTATAAACAAATGAGTGTTTTTAGAATTTACTTCTTTTTCTAGAAGTTACTAGTTAGTTTTCAGTATTTACTCAGTTGCTGAAACTTAGTTGTCTTACCAACACTATTAATCTTTGGTTCAAGTATACATTTATTATTACACAATACATCATGTTAGAAAGTTAGCGTTCTTGAACAAGAGATGAAATTAGAAACATCTTGAAAAGAGCCTTCTTGTTATCAATCATGTCATCTTGAACATGTTTAGAAGTTTGCTGCTGGCGCCAGGAATGGATGTTTTATTCAAAAGAATGTATTTAAAGAAAATGACAGCACTTTTCAATTTTAACTTTTCAAAAACCAAGAAATATTTTCAAGTCTTCCAAAACCATGCCAGTTCTGGCATTCCAGTGATTAAAACCATTTTCAATTATACATGTTTTTTTCACTATTTTTTCATTGCTCCAGGGTAAGTTTTTAACAGTTTGAATAGGGAATTAGACTCACAAATTCTTCACAGCTACTAATGGAAATTGCACATATGGCGGGGGGGGGTGAATGAAGAACCAGCAAAACAAAACTTACTTCTTATGATCTTCATAATGGTGCAAAGCTGTGTTCTCATTGGATTTTCATTGTCGTGAACCTTTCACTTCCTACTTCCTACAATAAAAATAAAAGTGCCATAAACAGCAACAAGTTTAAAGAGAGAATTCAGATGAGAATACCATCCCAGTTTCATGGATCCAAGAATTCCAGATTTATTTGTGTCCATTCTATTGACTTCTGAGGGGAACGGAATCTCCTAGCATTTCCAACTTTCTCTACTCCTATTGTTAATGTCCTTTAGTGCTGAAAAAGTACCCACAAAACCAAGTATATCTGTCAAATTTCCAGTAGTTGAATTGACTCAAAAATATCTGGTATCGGTGATACCCTATTATAATCCGACTTGGGTACTCAGTGTCCCTGAATGTCCCAGAATATTGACTTCCAGTTACTATTTTTCAGTTTTCTATCCTAATCTACCGATAGGTATCTAGAAAATTGAAAAGTCGGTACTGGAAATTATTGATTTTTCAGGTAGCCCATTGGACTTCAATACAGTACTCGAAAATGTGTGTATTGTCCACAGGTACCAAACTAGATACCCTTTCCCTCTCTAGTCCTGATCTAAGATTCTCACTGAAACATCACTGCTTGCTTTCAACAAACAAAGAAACTAAAACTTGCAAGAGACAAAGTAGGAAGAGTAAGTTAAACTCTTTAATTCAGAGAGACAATTTTTTGTGGGGGAGTGGGGACAGGAGAACAGGACCAATGTCTGTTGGTATTCTGCAAGCTTTCAAGCTGCACAGGGCTCTTTAGACAGAAAGGCGGTAAGGACAAAGTAGTACAGTGATATCTTTTATTGGACCAACTATAGTTGGTTGAAAGTAAGGTTGCCATGTTGGTTCTACATATAGGCAATAGTGACAAAGTAGTACAGTGATATCTTTTATTCGACCAATAAAATGTATCACTGTAGTACTTTGTATCTATTGCCTATATTTTGGACCAACATGGCAACCTTACTTTCTCTACAGAAATAAAATGTTTAAAGCTCATCCTGAACTAAGTACAAAGAAGCTAGGTCAAATTAGCATTGTGGTCAATTAGCGCACTGAATGGTTACGAATAGAGAGCAAACTGTCAGTGGGGTAGAGATGGTTGTTTATGAAGACAGTGGCCGCAATCCCAAACCCCACAGCACAGGATTCATGCAGATTCTACGTGGCACAATGTCTCCCCTATGGACTTGTGTGCAATTTGTGCACACGTGTGCAATTGCAGGTTACACACAGTTTCCTCAGTCCGTGGGATTGGCCCCAGTGTCTCTGCTTAGACCCTTATTATTGGTACCAATTAGACATGGATTTTATTTGCCAGTTGGAATTGTCAGGTAAGTTGGTTAGAACTTGGAGTCAGTCAGGTCAGTTATGTGTGTTAGAAAAAGAGAGTAGGTACCTTCAATTGTTAATCTTTGTAAGTGTATCATAGGGTGATTTTAGATGTTATGGGCCTCCCTTTTACCACAGTCAATCCCCTGTGGTGGAGGAGGGCATGTAACATCTAAAGGGGTACCCACCAGATGTTCACCTCAGTGAATCTCCAGTAGGAATCCAAATAACCACCATTCTGGAGGGGAGGCCGGCCTCTCCTCCAGAATGGTGGTTAGCTGGACCACAGTCCGGAAGCAGCAGAGAGTAACGTCTGTTACCTCTGCTGAGTCTGGAACATGGTCCTGACCATGATCTGGGATTGGGCGCAGCAGTTGGATTGGCCGCTATGCCCGCCCATCTCCAGGAGGGCTGGCGGAAAGGGGAACGTGGGGGGCGGGGCTGTGTGGCCACACATCGCGACACACAGCCCCCCCCCCCCACGATCCCCAAACAGAAGCAGGCCGGCACATCTAAAGGACGGACGGCTTTATTCCTGTCCAGGATGTGAAACGGATCCAAAACCATGGTAACAAAGGAGGCCGGCACGTCTAAAATCACCCATAATGTTATTTTAAGAGAGATAGTAGTTGCTCCACTTATAAGAGTCTCCAGAATGTTAATGAATAAGAGCAGAAAACACAACAGATATGTATGTGAGAAAATCTCTGTATACGTTGACTTATGTATGTACACTACTCATTATTCCCCCCAAATGTTTTTTGTAGAAAGCAATTTCTTCAAAATAGGCTGTGATCCATCAACAACTGGGCTTCGAGCTGGCATCGTCAGAGTTTAGAGGTGGTGGATAGCTCTCCAATGCCTCTGTTATACCTTGGCTTTGGCCTAGTCCCTGCCTTGTAGGCCCTTTGTTCATCTCCCCTAAGCATGACGATTGGTCACTAGCATGAACTTGCTGTTCCTCCACCCAAGAGTGAAATGTTTTCCCACCCACCAGTTGAGTGTTCTCCCATTCCCAAGACAGAATTTATGGTAGTGAATGGGGGTAAAGAATGAATTTCCTCACAGTGTAAGAGCAGGGTTGTAAGGACCATCCATCACTGCATCCTTTAAGAAAAAAAAATATGGGGCGGTCTACATGGGCAGCTCTGACTTTGGAAAGAGGTGGAACTGTTCCAGCCCATACAGATAGATGCTATGTCCCTTCAAAGAATTGGGCATCTCTGCATGCTTTACTCCAGAGCCACAGTAGACATTTTGTCCTAGTCAGCCTAATCCTTTTTGGTGCCACATGATGTCATGATGCCTTCTCACTTTCTACGACGTGATTGTGGCTTAAAGTCACAATATCTGACAGTGTTGGTGTCCTCTATGCAGTTAATTGTGTGACGTGTGAGAATTTTTTTCCAGTTGCCTGTACCCCATGCTGATCTATTAGTGGGCTGAAAGAGGTACAGATGCTTGAAGGTCAATGCCTGTCTCATTTAGCATTTGCACAGCTGGCAAATCTGTACTTGTAAACCAATCTGAATTAACAACATTGCTTTAAAACAATTAAGTTTTGGGAACAATGTGTGTCTTATTAACAGTGTTGGAGCTTGGTATGCAAAGAGACTATCTGCTCAATTTTAATATAAAATGTGTCAAACTACCTGACACGATATTATATTACTGCATATCAACTCCAGAGAACTCTGTAACTGTAAATAATGTTAACAGTTTGACTTGGGGCAGTGGAGAGGAAGTAGGGAACATCAGCATTTACAATTCAGGTAGCAAATTGCAACCAAGATCCTAACCTTAAATCATGTTGTTTTGAGAAAACACAATTAAACAAAGGGGGGGAAGCGGTGTGAGATCCCATTAGAATAAAATTAAATGAAAGCGTTAGCTAAGCCTTATCAGATCCCGATTCCCAAGAGGTACTGACATCACCCAGAAATATTATTACTTAAGAAAAGAGCCCATTGCTCAGGTGAGGCGTCTCATAGGCCCTTTTTAAAAGGACTGTGGCCAGGGGAGCGGTCCGTGGGCAGGCTACTGTGGGGGCAGTGTGGAGTGGGGGGAAGGGGGGGTCACACAGGCACTTACCCATTCCCCCCACATCCCCATGCATGCCCCCACACAGAGCAACCTACTTCTTTGCCGGTTGCTCCATGTGGGGGCAATGGGTGGATTCACGTGCACACTCACCTACCTGCTGATGCTTTCAAATGAGAACCACCCACTCATTTCCACTGCATGGGCAAGAGTGGGTGCGTCTCACGTAAAAAGGGCATTCGACGTTACTAGGACTAGGCACCTAATGAACGTTTGGTTCATGACTTGGACTGAATTGAATATTCTTTTTGGATATGTTATTCAATGAATTTGGTATGTTCATCTTCGCTTTGATAAAGTGGATAGAGAGCGCTATTCATCGCCTGATTTCAGTCATAGAATCATAGCGTTGGAAGGGACCGAAAAGGCCATCTAGTCCAACTTCTGTTCAATGCCGGAACTCTGCAGCTACAGCAACCTCGAGAGATGACTTTCCAGCTTCTCTTGGAAAATCTCCAGTGAAGAAGAGCCCAACGTCTCCCTAGGCAATTCGTTCGTTTGTCAAACCGCTCTTACCATCTGTTAGGAAGTTCTTCCTAATGTTTAACTGAAATCTGCTTTCTTGTCATTTGAGCCCATTGTTTCTAGTCTTGCCTTCAGGGGCAACAGAGGACGAGTCTTTGCCATCTTCTGTGTGACAGCCCTTCAGGTATTTAAAAAACGCTATCATGTCGCCGCTCTTCTCTAGGCTAACCTTACCCAGTTCCTCCAACCTTTCCTCATAGGACTTGGTTTCCAGACCCCTGACCCTCTTTGTCGCTCTCCTCTGAACCTGTTCCAATTTGTCGATGTCTTTCTTAACGTGAGTTGCCCAGGACTGGACACAGTACTCCAGATGAGGCCTGACCAGGAACTATTACTTTTTGTGACTTGAAAATGATGATTCTGTTAATGCAGCCTAAACATTGCATTCTCCTTTTTTTTTGGAGCTGCATCATGCTGCTGACTCATGTTCAGTTGTGATCAAGTACAACCCCTAGATCCTTTTCACACGTATTGCTGCCAAGCCAAGTATCACCCATCCTATAATTGTGCATTTGATTTTTCTTACCTAAAAGCAGAACTTTACATTTATCTCTGTTGAATTTCATGTCATTAGTTTCGGCCCAGTTTTCCAAGCTTTCAAGATCATTTTGCACTTTATGTATGTGTTTTAAGGTGCTAGCTGTTCCTCCCAGTTTTGTGTCATCTGCAAATTTGACAAGCATTCCCTCAACTTCTTCATTAAAGTTATTTAAAAAGATTTTGAACAGTACCAGACTCAGGACAGAGTCTTGTGGAACCCCACTCGACACCTCACTCCAGTCACTGATGATCACTCTTTGAGAACGGTTCTTCCACCAGCTGTAAATCCACCTAATGGTAGTAGCCCACATTTTACCAGCTTGTCAGCAAGAATATCATAGGGGACTTTGTCAAATGCTTTGCTGAAATCAAGATATATTACGTCCCCAGCATTCCAGTGGTCTACTAAAGTGAAAAAAGGAGATAAGATTTGTCTGCCATGACTTATTCTTGACAAATCTATGCTGGCTTTTAGAAATTAGTGGTGTGTACCCGGGCCCCATGTCTTTTTTTTGTTTTGTTATTGTTGTCGTTATTAAAAGGTGTCATTTTCATTTTTGTTAATAACGAAATGTCATTTTTTGTTATTATCAGTATCGGTACTGATTTCAAATGAAAAATTTATTTTTGGTATTATTATTGGTATCTCTAGATTTCGTGCACCAATGAAGAATTATTGTCAGAAGTTGAACTCCTTCCTCTTCTCATTGTGAGAAGAACTGCACACAGTAATATATACTGTACACAATATGTAGTTTTGTTAATATAATATATACAGAATCTAAGCTAAACCTAACCAATGTATAATACAAAATATGCTTGTCCTATAATCCTAATATCTATCTATCTATCTATCTATCTATCTATCTATCTATCTATCTATCTATCTATCTATCTAATATATGGACGGGGGGAGACAGACAGGGGAAGGGAAAAGGAAAACTCAGAGGTCTATCTGTCAACTATAGTACCTCTCTCTCTCTCTCTCTCTCTCTCTATATATATATATATATATGTGTACCTAAGGAATAAGGATTGGGAGGTAGGGAAGGGAATAAGGGATATATATATATATATATGGGAGGATTTCTAGTGCAAGCACCAGCATCTTCTGCAAACGCACCCTGACAAGCAAGAAAACTAACAAAGAGTGAAGCAGCCCAGCCCTACAATATAAAGGGTTGTAGTGTCCTCCCCGAGAGCCCTCCTGATTGGTTCCGGGAGGCAAAGGCATTGAGGAATCACAGGGTACCATTCAACTGCTGGGACCTGCTTGCACTGCTCAGTGGCTAGAGATGCATCCATGAGGTCCTTTCCCTCCCAGTTCAACACTGTTTCTGGCTCCGAGATGTCTGCTCCCCTCTCCACATTTCCTTCAAAAAAACACCTGCCAGGCTGCCAAGCAATAACAAAATCAATAATGACTTTCATTATCGTTATTGATTTTGTTATTGTTGTTGTTTTTGTTATTGCAATAATGAAAACGAACATGACAATTTTTGAAAACATGCACACCTCTAGTAATAGTGCATTGTTTTCTAGATGCTTATAGACTGACTGCTTTATTATCTGTTCTAGTATCTTTCCAGGTACCAATGTCAGGTTGACCGGTCTATAATTTCCTGGATCCTTCTTTTTTCCCTTTTGAAGACAACATTTGCCTGTCCAGTCTTCTGCCACCTCATCTCACCATTCTCCAAGAGTTCTCAAGGATGATACAGAGGTTTTGAGAGTATATCAGAAAGTTCCTTCAGTGCCCTATGATGTAATTCATCTGGCCCTGAAGACTTGAACTCAGTTAAAGTAGTTAGGTGTTCTCTGACCATCTATTTATCTATCCGGAACTATCTGCAGAAATGCATATTTGTTTAGGTTATTTCAGCTACCTGGCACACTGGTGACCAAGAGTCTGTAGATTTGTGGGCACAGTTCAATGGCCCAGGCCTCATATATCTAAATGAGCACCTAGTCCCTTATGTCCCATTGCAGTCTGTGAATTCAGCAAGGAGCACTCTCTTGCAAGTGCCAACTGTCCATCAAGTTCACACTGTGAGGGCATGCAGACTAGAGATGTTTTTGATAGCTGCCCCTTATGGAATTTCCTCCCTGTGGGGGTTTGTGTAAGTGTATTTTTAGATGCACCTGTTCTCTTTGAGGATTTCTCAATCAGCTCTCAGCAATCTCACAGGGTGAGGGGGCAGCTTAGACGTGCCTCTCTGCACCGGAAGTTGCCTGGCTGCCACTGAAAACCCCGATATCGAGGTTTTACAAACTTGGATGTAAAATGAATGTGCGAGCCACCCGGTACCGCTGTTTAAATCCTCAAAGAGAGCAGGCTTGTCTAAAAAGGGTCTAAGGCTAAGACCAGGCCCACTCTTGGAGACAATGTAGGAATTCATTTTTATTTGATGAGGCATTTGGCAGGCAGTGAAAACACTAGGGTAGGTTTGTGGTGAGAGATTTTATTTTTGATTTATGTGTGTTTATTATATATGGTTTTGTATTGTAACCTGCTCTGGACCTTTGGGATTGGGTGGGATAACAAATTCAAATAATTAAATCAATTAAATATTTTAAGTAAATTTGTTTATCTTTGTTTGCAAACACCAATATTTCATTTACTTTGTTTTTGTAACTTCGGTAATTTTGGTAATTTTTGTTTCAGTAACTGAAGTTTTGGCTTCTTAAGTGATAATATTTAGCATTATTATATACCCTGCTGTTGCATAATAGTGAAGTTACTGTAAGGGACACAGGGTGAGGGATGTCCGGGTCACAGACAGACATATGGGCTGGGAAACAGTCAGGAACAGGATCAGGGCTTGGATGGCAAGACTACAGGGGAACAGACAGGACCAAGACTGGGAACAGGATGAGCAAGAGAACTGAGGGCCAGGAATAAGAAGTAAAATGAGTGAAGTTCCACCCAGCTTCCGGGTGCTACCAGCAAGCCCCACCTGCTGGTTGGCAGTGAGCTAGGAAGCCAGCAGGCATGACGGGCTGTAGACAGACAGAAGGGGCTCAGTCAGGGACAAGGCAGAAAGACCTCCCCAAGGGAGTGGCTGAGCCAAAAGCAAGGCAAAGCAGCAGCACAGCATGTCCAGTTGCTGCCCCAGAAACCCCAGGGGCAAAGGTTCAAGACCCAGTTCCTGATAGTTACCGAATAAGCAAAATAGCCAAATTAACAAATACACAACTACCTCATCATTAGTGAAGATTTACTTGGATAGTTGTTCATTTAAATAAATGTCCCCCAAATCTTTGCAAATATGAAATGGCATTTTGATCAGATTTCCACCTAAAGCCCTGCACGGTCTGGACCCCTCATACCTCGGGGACCGCCTCATCCTCCGTGCCTCAGAGCGAATCCTTCGGTCCACTGGGGGCGCCTTCTTGGAGGTCCCCCAGGTGAGACGGGGGGCTACAATGGAGAGGGCATTCTCGGTGGCCAGGCCGGGCCGTGACTTTGGAACTCCCTCCCGGAGGAAGCCTGTCTGGCCCCAGGTCTGCTGGCATTTTGTCGAGCCTGCAAGACCTGGCTGTTCACCCAGTCCTTTGGAAGGGAGGAGGGTTGGGTAGTTGTGGGTATGGGGGTTGTGGGGGGTGAATATGGGGACTGTTTTTAAATTTTTTGATGTTGTTTTTTAAATATTGTTTTATGAATTTTATTGTTGTTATTGTAAGCCGCGCCGAGATGCCGTAGGCATGAGGGGGCGACTAAAAAATATTTATAAATAAAATAAATAAGTAAATAAATACATTGTGCTCGATGTTGCCCAGGTCTGGGGAGCTGGTGGTGACAGAGGGTAAGAATGCAATGTGTGTACATTTTCTCAGCTTTTTGCAAAGAAACCAGATGTAATTGAAAAGGGTTTTTTTTCTCTCTTCCAGCACGAATACTTCACATGAAATAGTGAGCTGACTGCTTCTGTCTAGCAAGTACTGAGGGCCTTTTCACATGGGTGCCCCACCACCACACGTGTGTGGTGGGGGGATGCCTGTGTGTACGCCGTGGCGGGAATGGGGGGATGGTTGGGTGCCCGCAGGAACACTGCAGGTGGTAGGTGGAGGTGCGTGTTCGCTTTGCACTCCACCCATCACTCAGGCACGAAACAATGGCTACCAATGCCGGTTGTTCTGTGCATGAAGATGGGTGGAGGTGGGTGGAGATGGGTGTGCGCCCATGGGCGCACCCACATTCCCCAACCCACCATGTCCTGTTTGAAAAGGACCTAAGTGAGCAAGAAGTGCCGAGCTGGATGGGGACCGGTGACTGTGCCTAAAACCCTCACAGCTGTGTAAGCCTCCACAGACTGAGTGCCTGGCATGGGGCCAGATGAACTGGGAGTGGCTAGATCAGCCCAAGTCTGAAAAGGAATAAGGAAGCTCTGTGAAATTTATTTAATTTATTTATTTTATCAATTTATATCCCGACCCTCCTGAAAACAGCTCGGGGCGGCTAACAGTTTCAAAAATAGAAAAATACAATCATAAAAATATTTTAAAAACACTCATAAAATCACAACAATTAAAACACGGCTAGGGTAACACTAAAACAATTGATACAATAAAGAAGGGTGGAGGGAGATAAAAACCCCTAACCCCCCCCTCCTCCCCTCCTGGGCGAACAGCCAGGTCTTGCAAATTCACCAGAATGTTAAAAGGCTTGGGGCCAGGCGAGCTTCCTCTGGGAGGGAATTCCAAAGGTCACCGAGAATGCCCTCTCCATTGTGGCCCCCTGCTTAACACGAGGGACCTCCAAGAAGGCACCCCCGGGGGACCGAAGGAGCCACTCTGAGGCGCGGAGGTGCGAGGTGGTCCCTGAGGTATGAGAGGCCCAGACTGTGAAGGGCCTTATAGATTAACACCAATACCTTGAACCTGGCTCGGCACGCTATCGGCAACCAGTGCAGAGTCCGGAGCACAGGTGTAATATGCTCCCGACGGTCCGTCCCCGACAGGAGTCTGGCCGCCTCATTCTGCATTAGCTGCAGCCTCTGAACCAGGAACAAGGGCAGCCCCACGTAGAGCGCATTGCAGTAGTCCAGCCTTGGGGTGACGAAGGCAAGGAGAGGGAGGCCAGGTCCGGGCCGGAGATGTACAGATGCAACCTCCGCACCAGATATAAGTGGTGGAAAGCGGCCTTCGCCACCCCCTCTACCTGTCGCTCCAGGTGGAGATCTGCGTCCAATATCACCCCCAGACTCCGAACCTGCTGAGCTATAGGAGGGCGAACCCCCCCAGTCAGTTGATAAAATTACATTTGTCGGCTTTTATTAGTGAAAGAAACTTGGACGGATGGATCTCTCTCTCTCTGTTTAAATAAAATAAAGGCACCAGGAAAATTATTTGTATAAATATAGAAAATAAAAGCCCAGTCTCACAAAGCAGAGCACCCTAAAAATAGGACGAGAAGGATAAGACATTTAAAAAATGAACATAGCACACAATCCAGTATAAATCAAAGATGCCACATGTCTCAGGGAGTCTTTCCTGCCTATGTAGATCTGATTCTATTAGAATTGCTAGCTTTACAGGGGGAGGGATGAGAGGCTACCAGTTGCTTGATTGCCCGCACTGAGTGTATGTAGGAGTGGGAAGATTTTGATGAAAATAATACTCTAATTGCTAAAGCCAACGCTTTGCACTATTTTAATCTTATAGGAATAGGCACCCTTGCTGAGTAGCACCCTGGCTTTTATTACAACCTTTCTAAAGTGTTCCACATTTAAAGGCAAGGTTACACGTGAGTCTATTTTAGACATAATTTCAAGTGGAAAAATGTAATCCTGATTGAATTTGGATAGCAAATATTTTGTATTCTTGTGGACCTTTCCCCTTCCGAAAGCTAGATAGATGAAGATGAAGGGTGCAATCCACATTTTTTGAGGTGTGCAAGATGATGGCATGCATTTAGACTGCAAAGTGCCGTGCTAGATTTAAGTGAGTGCTAAATCCTATGAATGATCATCGTTCTGTAAAATAAATAGGGATGGGCGAAACGATTGCGGTTCGGGAGTTTGGTGCGGTCCGGTTTGGGAGTTTGGTTTGGTCATTCGGTCTGGTCACTGAGTTCAGGTTCGGGTGTTCATCTTGATCAAGTTCAGTTCGGTTTGGCTGTTTGGAAAAAGTATCATGAGAGCCCGTGATTGTGCCGGAAACAGGAAATTAGAGTGCTTGCGGAGCTTGTGTGGATGAGAGCGTGTGTGTGTGTGTGTGTGTGTGTGTGTGTGTGGCTATTTGGTTCGTGTGCTCTGTGTTTGGTTTGGCTGGCTCTGTTTGTTTTGGCGTGCTGTTGGTGAGTGTTTGTGGTGGGTGACTGACTTGACTGTGTGACTGGTGTTGGCTTGGTTAAAATAATAATAATAATAATAATAATAATAATGCAGAAGGCACAGGTCATTCTGATTAAACGTCGGGGGGCCAAGTTGGTGGTCCCAGAGCCGGTGGTGGAGGAGGAAGAGGTCGCTGCCCCAGCCCCTGGACCTTTGGTGGTGTAGGTCCTGGAGCCGGTGGCAGAGGAGCAAGCGGTGGGCACAGGTGGTGCTGCCAGGTTTGTAAACATTTTTTTACTTTGAGGGCAAGAAAGGCTCTATCCATTAAAGAGAGCCCACTGGCGTGCGGGCGGGTGCATAGCTGGTGTGGGCATCTGTCAGGCACAAACAGTGGGCATCAGCAGGTGGCAGCAGATGTCTGCCACAAAGAGAGAGGATACTTTAGTGTGTGGGGCTCTTCCAGCAGTCAGGCACGAGCAGCACCCCCACCCAATCAAGTGCCAGGCTAGCAAGGGTCTCCACTCTGCAGTTGCCATCCCATTTCCTACGCACCCCCAAATAAGAGCAGGATTTGCACGTACCAGCCATCAGGGTCTTTCCAGGTTCCATCCATAGCGCCCCAAGGAAGGCAGGATTTGCACGTGCCAGCCAGTCAGGGTCTCCCCATTGCCATCCTTCCGCAGCACCCAAAGAAGGGCACCCAAAGAAGTGACAGCCAGGGTCTCATCCCTCCACAGCACCCAAACAAGGGCAGGATTTGCACGTGCCAGCCAGGGTCTCCCCCCTCCGTAGCACCCAAAGAAGGGTAGGGTTTGCACGTGCCAGCCAGCCAGGGTCTCCTCATTGCCATCCCTCCTCAGCACCCAAAGAAGGGCATGATTATTCCATGTGCCAGCCAGGGTCTCTCCATTGCCATCCCTAGCACCCCAAGGAGGGAGGACTAGAGGCATCATCATAAATGCAATGCATGACATTACTTAGGTGTTTTTTATTATTATTATTTAAAACGTATATCTCGCCCCTCCTGCCCAAAGGCAGCTTGGGGTGGTGAAAACATGCACAAGAAAAATTCAATAATAAAACATTTTAAAATAAATCTACAAATTTTAAAACAAGTAATAAAAAGACACCCTCCCTCCCAAACCCCACCCTACCCCGCCCCCTCGCCAAAGGCCTGGCGGAACAGCCAAGTCTTACACAAACGTCGAAACAACAGGAGGGTGGGGGCCAACCGAACCTCCTCCGGGAGTGAATTCCACAGCACAGGGGCAGCCACTGAAAAATATCTCACATCAGTGGCCACCCGTCTCACCCGGGGAACCTCCAAAAATGCCCCCACGGATGATCTCAGGGGTCTCACGGGCACATGGGGAGTGAGACGATCCCGCAGATAGGCAGGGCCCAGGTGTTGTTTATGTGTTTCTGTTTCAGAGAGGAATCGGATGCTGGCGCTGGTGCCACACGGCACAGGACACTCAGGCGGAGGTTGCCAGTGCCACCCTCAGACATTGGGTGGACAAGGTCCAATGTCTGGAAGTTTTATGATAAGGAGAATGGGTTCGCCATCTGCAAGGTAAGACACGGGGGCTGGAACAACAGGGTATGTATGCATGCATTGCCCTCTATGACCTGTTAGGAACAGAAGTCCCCTGCAGAGAGAGATTGCCGCCCACCCACTTGTGGAGACAGAATGCAGGCAGGGCTTGACACAGATCATTGGTCTGACGCAGTATGACACTTCTTATGTTCCTATCTTTTTATGCTCTTTAGATCTGCGGCAAAAGATTAAAGAGGCAGAGAGGGGGGACCACATCGGGGCTAATCGCCCATATTGAAAAGCTCCACGGCCAGATGGTGAGGCGGCAGGAGGATTCTGGCTTGGCCGTGGAGCCCAAGCAACAGTGCCAGACGGCAACCCGGAAGCGACAGCATGTAAGACCTTCCCCCTCCTTTTGGGAGGAGGTGGAGAGGCCCACCCGGGACTTTGTGGCTGCCTAAAGGTCCAAGCAGTCACCATGGAGAACCGACTGGTGAAACGGTTCCAGGCGGTCAAGGTGCGGGAACAGAAGGTGGAGGCATATGCGGAGTATGTCTCAAAGTATGTCTCCACCCAGATGGTCGACCTGGAACACTTCCGCCAGTCGGTCTCCAACTGGCAGGCGGCCGTGGCAGGGCCCTCAACTATGCCATCGAGCACGGCTATGAAATGCCAGCGGGTGTGATGCCCCCTGCCTCTACCTCCCGTGCACCCCTTCTGCCTTTCCCCTAACTTCCAGGGGGCAGGCCCAAAGACTGAGTAAATAGATACTTAAGTTTCCTATCTAGTTTAAAATGTTTGGTTTTTGTTTTATAATATTGTTGTTGTTCTTGTTGTTTTGTTAATAAAAGTTATATTTGTTGTTATTGTTACGAGCTTTGTTTGAACTTCCCAATCTTTAATCCCTCTGTGTGGACGTCCAGGCTGGCAGGTGGCAGAATTTCATACAGTTTGTTGATCCCTACCAGTAGCACCTGGCACCACATGTAGCTTAGTGAAAGTATTAACCCAAAGATGTGACAGCAGCAGGGTCTCAACTTGCAGATAGCTCCCCAGGAGGGGCAAGGCTTGTGTCTGTGTGGGTGTGCCAGAGAGAAAGAGAGACAGGCTCCTTGGCAGCGGGCAGCAGGTGGCAGGAGTTGGTGGTTGGAGGGGCTTTTATTTCCAGAAGCTTCAGCGAGCATCCGCGGGTGGGTGAGGAGGAGTAGGCTGTGGGAGGGGGCAGGCCGGTGTGTGGCCACCGGGCTTCTGGATGCAGTGGAATGGAATGCAGCCTCCAGTAACTGGAATGATGGTCCAAGAATCTCGTTGATGGTTCCTGGGATGGGCGGGCATGACTGATTCAGGTACAATGGAATGACAGTCTATGTGAGTTTAATGATAATATGTCCCTAGAATTAGCGTATGGCTGGGCACACTTCATTCAATCAAGCAATAGGTGGTAGCAGCAGGTACAGGAATGCACACAGGCTGCAGGCAGGCACAGAATCTTATACAGCTTGAGTTGTCAATCCCAACCCGAAGCACCTGGAACCACATGTAGTGTAGGTAAGGTACATTGACCCCAAGAAATGGCGCAAGGGATGTTGTCCGTGACCACACACCCCTTGGTGAAGGCTGCGCCTGGCGTGACCCACTCCCTCACCATGGTGGCCAGGACTGCCTCGAGGTTTCTTGAAGTGTGGGAGCTGTCCATGACTCGTGCCTGCAGCAGGGCCCACCTGTACCCTGTGTCAGGACCCCTTCTGCCACTGCCAAGCGCTGCCTCTGGGTCCTGCCACCAGTGTGAAGTCACTGCCAGGTAGGCGTGCTGGGCATTTCTGGCAGACCACAGGTCAGTGGTGAAGTGGACCGTGGCCCCCCCAACCCCTGCCAGCTGCTCCCTCACCCGCTCCTTCAAAGTCCTGTAGAGCTGTGGCACCACAGTCCGACTCGGTGGAGCGGGAAGGCAGCTTAAAGTTGGGGGCCAGGAACCTAATCAGCCACTGGAAGCCCTTGTCCTCCATAATTGACAAGGGCTGTCCATCCAGGGCTATCATTTCTGCCAAGAGGTGCTTCGCTTTCTCTTGGAAGCCAGTGCCACGGCACCCTGCCGATGGCCTTGACAGATCGCCCCACCCCAGCTCCTCCATTGTGGACTGATAGTGCTGCTGGGGAGGCTCCTGCTGCTGTTCTGCCCCCCTAGCAGGAGGAATACTGCTCCTGCTGCTAGAGGCAGCAGTTGATGCTGGTGCAAGATGCTTGCCTGCTGAAAGAGCCAGGCGCCTGACCGCTGCAGTTGGGAACCAGCTTGCATCCACTTCCTCTGCCTTCCCGCTGAGCAGCAGAGCACTGTGGCATGACTTTAGGTGCCTTGCCATTGCCGTTGTCCCCAGGTTGCTGAGCACCTGCCCATGCTTTGCCACCTTTGTGCACACAGTGCACTGCACCTCTCTGGAATCATCTGCCTGCACCTGCTTAAAATGATCCCAGACTGAGGATTTCCCCCCCCCCCGCCTTCTGGTCCACCCCAGGTAATGCACTGCTGCCAGTGCTGCTGGGAGGGGAGAGCTTGGTGGCTCTGGTGACACAGCTCTGGGAGGAGGCTCAGCCATCACCTCAGCTGCAGACATTTCCTCTGTGGCACTAGTGTCTGCCTCTGACTCACTGTCCCTGATCACGGTGATTTCCCATGAAGGGGAGTACTGGGACCCTGAGGCTAGACTGCCTGTGCCCGCCATGCTTCTGGCACTCTCCCTGTGCCCCCCTCTATAGCTGCTAGTGCTGCTGCTGCTACTCTCCCTACTGACAATGTCCGGGGATTGGGCCCTGCCTCTAGCAGCCAGGGTGGGATCCACCAGCCCTGGACTGCTGGGGATCGCCTCAACAGTGGGGGACATTGGTGACCCTGTAGGAACATCGAAAGCAGCACCAGCACCTGCTCCATCACCAGCAGCAGCAGAGACAGATGCAGTCTCATGTACTGCAGACTTTCCAGTGCCCTGTGTGGCAGTGGAGGAGGGCACTGCCAGGAGGCGATGCTGAGCCGCCGAAGCCTGGTGCCCTAAAGCGGGCCTGCTGAGTTTGGGGCGTGGTGATGTGCTCGGGCTACTCCATCTGCCTGCTGCCACTCCCCTGGCATGGCCCTTCTGCCTCTGGTACGTGTCCCATTGCCTCCCCTATGGGCAGGAGACTGGCCTTCCCTTCCCTTCTCCATTTCTCCCTCCAAAATAATGTTTTTATATTGTTTTTTTAAACTAATTTAAAAAAAATTATTTAATTTTTTTATCAAATATATATATATTAGGGCTGGGAAGTTCGGTTCCCCCGGTATCCGATACTGCATATATTTTCTGTACTGGCAGTATGGGATTAATCTGGTTATTGGGGGTACCGGTACCAGTTCCCTGTGCTGGATTTGTTTACATTGTGGCCATTGAAATGAATGGCCACAATGTAAAAGAAAGAAAGAAAAAAAATATCTTTCCCTCCCCCATCCAGGCTGCACAGGTGGAAGGGGGGCTTTTTAAAGACATTTTTTTTAGCTGAAGTTCCTGCTAGTGTGGGCTCCAGGCCGCTGCTGTGGCAGCGGTGGCGACCCGGAGCCTGCACCAGCAGGTACTAAGGTGATCCCTGGGGTGGGGGGTGGTTTAACACCCCCCCATCCCAGGCATCACACTACCCCCCCCAGAGATCGCCTACCTTGTGCGCTCCGGGCGGCAGCGGCGGCTTCAGCACTGGCTGGCTTCAGCGCTAGCCTAGGCCTTCCGGGGAACTTCCGGGCTTCCCTGGAAGGCCTAGTAAAACGCTGAAGCCAGCCAGTGCTGAAGCCACCGGACTGCCATGCAGCAGCCACTGCTGCTGCCCGAAGCACACGGCAGCGGCCCGGACCCCACACTAGCAGGGACTTCAGCTAAAAAAATTTTAAAAAAAATCCAGGGTGGGTGGGGGGTGACCCCCCCCTTCCACCCGCGCAGCCTGGACGGGGGAGAGAGAGATTTATTTTTTCTTTCCCCTATTGATTTCAATGGGGACAGTTCCTCATTGAAATTAATGGAAAAGTACCGGTACCGGTATAATGGTTCTAATCCAGTAAACCAGGTTTTTGGGAACCGGTATCCGGTAATACCGGTATTCGTTTTTTTGGGTGAAGTCCCACCCCTAATATATATACACACTAAATTTAATTGCTATAACTATTCTAAATGCTATCAACTATTAACTAAATGGATTATCTATCACAAAGGCCTACTCCTACAGCCACTGAAGCCTGGGGCCCTAGAGCGGGCCTGCTCAGTTTGGGGCATGGTGATGTGCGGGGGCTACTGCGTCTGCCTGCTGCCACTCCCCTGTCATGGCCCCTTCCACCTCTGGCACGTGCCCCATTGCCTCCCCTATGGGCAGGAGATCGGCCTTCCCTTCCCTTCTCCATTTCTCCCTCCAAAATAATGTTTTTATATTGTTTTTTTAAACTAATTTTTAAAAAAAGATTTAATTTTTTAAATCAAATATATATATAAAAATTGCTATAACTAGTCTAAATGCTATCAACTATTAACTAAATGGATTATCTATCACAAAGGTCTACTCCTACAAAAACGAAAACTGAACACTAAACGTTGTATCTCTATCGCTAAGCTAACTAGTAACTCCTACAACTATCTGTCTGTCTGTTTGTGGGATGGGGGGGAAATCACAAACAACACAAGGAGGGGTACAAAACTGAAATGAAACCTAAATCAATATAATAATCCTATTCTAAATGAATAAAAAAACAGGGGAAGGGAAGTAGGGATGAAATATATAGAGAGAGGGAGAGTGAAAGGATTCAATGGAGGGGGGAGGGAGGAAGGAAGATTGAACACAGGGAACACAGGGAGTGGTAAAACCAAAAAATANCACCAATGTCTGCTGCTTCCAGTGCCAATGGCCCCCAGGCCAGGCCTATATGCTGTCTGTGTCATGATGCTGTTCTGTACCGTGGAGAACAATGGTTCTGTACCCTGGCAACCCACTGTCTGTTGCTGTCTATGCCAAGGGTTCTGTACCCCAGCTTGCCACCAAGCTCAAACTCTGTCTCAACCCACCTTCCCACCTCTCATGCCAAGGTTCCTGTCTGCCCACACGTTGCTGCCAAGAGAGAGAGAAAGAGAAATAAGAGAGACAGAGAAAGTCTCCCCACTGCTAGAAGGAGAGACAGATACAATCCCACCCATGCTGTCACCTGCACGATATGGTCAGAGAGAGGGAGAGAGAGAGAGGCTCCCCACTAGAATGAGAGAGATGGGGTGGAGGGGAGGCCAGCTCAAGCTGCCACCTGCCAGAATGAGGAAGAAGTTCCATCTGTGCTCATGCACCCGATGCCCACATCCAGCAGCAAACCTACCAGAATGAGATGGAATATAACACAACGTATTATTTGTGTCTTCCTGCCTGTGTGCATTCCTTTACCTGCTGCTACCACCTATCGCTTGATTGAATGAAGTGTGCCCAACCATGCACTAATTCTAGGGACATCATTATCATTAAATTCACATAGGCTGTCGTTCCATTGTACCTGAATCAGTCATTCCCACCCATCCCAGGAACCATCAACGAGATTCTGGAACCATCATTCCAGTCACTGGGGGCTGCATTCCAATACACTGCATCCAGAAGCCCAGTGCCCACACGCCAGCCTGCCCCTCCCCCCAACAGCCTACTCCTCTGCACCCACCCGCAGATGCCCACTGAAGCTTCTGGAAATACAAGCCCCTATGACCACCAGCTCCTGCCTTCTGCTGCTTGCTACCAAGGAGCCTGTCTCTCTCTCTGGCACACCCACACAGACACAAGCCCTGCCCCTCCTGGGGGGCTGTCAGCAAGTTGAGACCCTGCTGCTGCCTGGCAGATCTTTGGGTTAATACCTTAACTAAGTTACATGTGGAGCCAGCCAGATGCTGCTGGTAGGGATCGACAAGCTGTATGAGATTCTTCCACCTGCCAGCCAGACCTTCAGCACAAAGGGATAAAGGACTGGACAGGACAAACAAAGCTTGTAACAACAAATATAACAACTTTTATTAAAACTATATTTCAACAACAACAGAACAACAACAAGAACATTATGAAACAAAAACCAAACATTGAAAGGAAACTTAATAAGGGAAACTATTAGTCTCTGGGCCTGTCCCCTGTGACTTGGAGGAAAGGCAAAATGCATTGGGGTGCAGCACAGGACTGAGAGGTGGCCACCCTGTGTTCTCCCATTTCATAGCCGTGGGCAACGGCAACCTCCAGGGCCCCTTCCAAGTCTTGATGCCACCTGGAGACAGCCTGGTGGTACAGCTCCAGGCATTCCATCTCGGCGGAGACGTACTGGCCGTACACCTCCACCTTCTTTTTCTCCACTTCTACTGCCTGGAACTGTTCCATCAGGCAGTTCTCCAATCAGCGTACTCCCATCATCATTTGGCGTCCAGGCCTCCCAAGTTTGGCCTGAAAGGCCTTGGCTGAAGCAGGCTCCTGGGGCCTGGGGAACTCCACATTGGGGATGGAGGAGGGGGAAGGGCTTACATGCCGTCGCTTCCAGGTTGCCTTCCCCCCCTTCTTCGGGTGCTGTTGCTCGGGTTCCATGGCCATGCCAGAGTCCTCCTGCTGCCTCACCGTCTGGCCTTGGAGCTTTTAAATATGGGAGATTAGCCCCGACATGGTCCCCTCTCTCTGCCTCCTTAATCTTTTGCTGAAAATCTAAAGAGCATAAAAAGATAGGAACATAAGAAGTGCCATACTGCATCAGACCAATGGTCTGTGTCAAGCCCTGGCTGCATTCTGTCTCCATAAGGGGGTGGGTGGCCAATCTCTCTGTGCAGGGAACTTCCATTCCTAACAGGTCATAGGGCAATTCATCCCCTGTTGATCCAGCCCCCGTGCCTTACCTTGAAGATGTCGATTCCGTCACCTTTGTCATAAAACCTCCAGACATTGGAGCGTTTTGTCTGCCAACTGTCATGACGGGGCACCAGCACCGGCATCCAATTCCTCTCTGAAACAGAAACACATAAACAACGCCTAAGAATTATCATGCATTTATAATGATGCCTCTAGTCCTCCCTCCTTGGGGTGCTAGGGATGGCAACGGGAGATTGTGACCCTGGCTGGCATGTGCAAATCCTGCCCTCCTTGGGTCGCTAGGGATGGCAACTAGAAAGACCCTTGCTGGCACATGCAAATGCTGTCCTCCTTGGGGTGCTGCTAGGGAGGGATGGCAAATGGGGAGACCCTGGCTGGCACGTGCAAATCCTGCCCTCCTTGGGGTGCTACTATGGAGGGATGGCAAATGGGGAGACCCTGGCTGGCACGTGCAAATCCTGCCCTCCTTTGGGTGCTTGGGATGGCAATGGAGAGACCCTGGCTGGCACTTGCAAATTCTGCCCTTATTTGGGGGTGCTAGGTAGGGATGGCAACTGGAGAGTGGACCCTTGCTAGGGATGGCTGGCAGGCACATGTTTGGGTGGGGGTGCTGCTCGTGCTCGTGCCTGACTGCTGGAAGAGCCCGCCACACTACAATACCCTCGCTCTCTGTGGCAGACATCTGCTGCTACCCGCTGATGCCCACTGTTTGTGCCTGACTGATGCCCACCACCCATGCACCCACCCGCACACCAGTGAGCTCGCTCTAACGGATAGAGCCTTAAGTTTCTTGTCATCAAAGTAAAAAAAAGTTTACAAACCTGGCAGCAGTGGCAGCAGCACCTCCTGTGCCCGTCGGCTCTAGCTCCTCCTCCACCTCCGAAGGTCCAGCAGCGACCGGAGGAACCTCTTCCTCCACCACTGGCACCACCACCTTGGCCTTCCCCCAGGCCCGGCATTTAATGGTGGTGGCACTGGTCACCTTCTTCTCCATTTTTAAATGTATTTATTTTTTAAACACACAGTCAACACACACACCACACAGCCAAAACACACAAATCACAACCAACCACCCAGTCAGCTACAACACACACACTCTCATCCACACAAACTCCACATGCACTCGAATTTCCGGTTTCCGGAGTGATCACGGGCTGTGGCGATACTTTTTCCGAATGCCCGAACTGAACTGAACACGACCGAACCGAAAGGCCGAACCCGAACACAGAGACCGACCTGAACGGTCGACCCGAATGGCCGAACTGAACTGGACTGAACCAAACAGCCGAACCTGAACCGTGATGTGTTCGCCCATCCCTAACTGTCACATTTTGCCTTCCAGTGACATGTTTTTGTCACCCGAACTCACCTGAACGTGATCCGAACTGATGGAACTGTTCTGTCATTTTGACATTCGGAATCGAGTTCATTTCGATCAATTCGGGTTCGGATTCGGGTTCGGTCATCTGCACAGGCCGAGTTCGGGGCGAACTTCGAAAGTCCGAACTGCGTTCGCCCATCCCTAAAAATAATTACAGTCAGCTGGCTCCTGCCTGTAACAGGCATGTGGAACACACCTCTCCACATGAGGTCATACTTTAGGAGTCATGAGTGATCAAGGAACACTTTAGTGCAGAGGGACTTTGCTGGCTTTCGGGGAGCATGGGGGAGTGACCCTGCAAGTGAGAGTGGGTGATGGACAATGATGCCTCTTGCGCAACTAAGGATTCCGTGTCCACTGAAATTTAGCATAGCACTTTAGAGTAGGGATGGGTGAACGCAGTTCGGAAGTTCGGAGCTTGGCCCGAACTCTGCCAGTTCGGATGACCGAACCCAAATCTGAACCCAAACTGATCAAAACGAACTCAGTTCTGAACGTTGAAATGACAGAACAGTTCAGTCAAAATGACAGAACTGAACTTCCGAAACGAACTCGAATTTCCGAACTCCGTTCTGTTCGCCCATCCCTACTGGCAACACACACCAAAAAACCTGGGTTTGAATGGCTGAACTTGGTTCGGAAGTTCGGAATTCGACCAAACTCGGTCTGTTTGGTCGACCGAGCCAAACTTCCGAACCGAACTCGAATTTCAAACCAAATTGAACTGAACCGAATTTTCGAACTCAAATTTCAAACTGAACCAAACCGAATTTCCGAACTCCGTTCTGTTTGCCCATCCCTACTTTAGAGTACAATTTACGCTTACTCAATGGGGATGAATGAGAACTGAGTTGAAATGAGTAACTGCTACTATCCAGTAGCTGCAATTCGCTATCCAGTTGGTATCTGGTTTGGTTACCAGTGGTTAAATGGTTTACAGCATTACCATGTGACTTTAAATAAAATTAATTACTCCCTCTATTTGGACTGGTTTGGTTATGCGGTAAGTGGCAGACAGTAATTTGGTAAATGGTAACATCCAGTATTCCTATTTGTCATTTAACCTCTGGGTTACTGGATCATTACCAAATTACTGACAAGCTATGTGGAATACCAGATATTACCCCTGGATACATTTTTAGCTATGCATTTCAGCTTTAAGGAGGATTGCACCTTAAAGCATCTTCTACTGCCAAATGAAGCATGATAAGTAGCACTTAAATGGTTTCAAAGACACTCCTTTTGCATTTGGGTAGGAAAGTATCATCTCGCCCTAGCTGCTTAGCTTGTCTCCCCTATTTTGCCATCAGTCTTTTAGGGAAAAAGATACTGCACAAACCTGTCCCCATCAAGGTGGCTGGTTAATTATAGGCAGCAGCAGCAGCAGCAGCAGCAGCAGCAGCAGCAATGACTTGTCAGAAAAAGGAAGCTTTATTATGCTTCTTCTAAATAGTAAATACCTACTTCTAACTATGACCAGAAATGTAAGATCCCTTTTTACTAAGGAATTATCATCAGAGCCATCTAAGTCCACCTTTCCATGTAAGTGGGAGATCTGTGGAATTCATCTATCCTATCTCTGCAAAGGCCAAATTCTTCCCATGGGGAGCACGTGCCACGCTCCAGGGAGAATCAGTCGGTGCCCCAGGCACTCATCTAAGGGCAGAGTTTGGACACAAGTTTTTAACTTTCTCTGGCGTGCATCCAGCAATGATTCTGCACAAGGCTTTCCCTCAGGAAATGATTCTGTTGCCTGAATGACCTTGCTCTTTAAAGTGTGTTCCTTCTCCCTAGAGTGAATTTTCCTTCCTCTCACTTTAGACTTTTGTCCTTTGACCACTGTAAATAATTCCTCTATTGTTTCGTGTTTGTACTTACAGATCATCCTGTATCTATAATTTACTAGTCCTTTAAATACAATAGACCAAATCCTCATCTGGTGTTAATCAGTATTGCTCTGTGTAAATCAGTGGTATACACCAAGTCTGTCCCATATCTCCATTCACTTTAGTGCAATGCAGTGTCTGCACATTTTTGTGTAGTGGAACCAAGTAGTTAAGTAAGTTGAACCCTGCAATCTTGGGTGCCTCATTTTAGGAAAGTGGTTCAGAAAAAGGCAGCAAAGATGATAAAGGGTCTGGAAAGCAAGTCTTATGAGGAAAGGTTGTAGGAGGAACTGGGGATGTTTAACCTAGCGAAGAGGAGATTAAGGGGAAATATAATAGGTTTCAAATATCTAAAGAGATGCTACGAAGAAGATGGCAAGGGGAAGTTCTGCATTGCTGCAGAGGACAGGACTAGACCTAATGGGCTCAAATTAGAAGAACGTAGTTTGGGGTTAGATAGCAGGAAAAACAGGGTTTAGATAGCAGGGGTTAGATAGCAGGTGTGGCAATGGAACAAACTGCCTCGGGATGTCCTAGTTCTCGGTCACTGGGGGTTTTCAAGAACAGGCTGAATCCTCACCTGTTGGGGATGTTGTAGTCAGTGGTAATTTTAAAAGTGTAGGAGCTCTTTATGAGAACCCTCCCAAAGCCTCCAAGGTGGCTGAGGGGGGATGCAGGAAAAGTGCCAGAGCTCTGTTCCCCTGTGTTCCTGCTCCACCCACTACATCACTGGTTGTAGTCATAGTCATCCTGCATCCAAGCAAGGGTTGAACTGGACAACCCTTGAGGTCCCTTCCAACACTCTGATTCTATGATTCTAAGGTTGTTTTTACACGGACCGGGGTGGGTACGTCGGCACGGCGGGTGTAGGTGGGTTTGTGCCCATTTACACAGACACACACCTACCGACACCCATCTTCACCCACAGAGCATCCTCCGTTCTGTCAGAGGGCTCTATGGGTGGAGGTGGGTGTGGGCTGGTGTGCGGCAGGAGTGTGCATGCACAAACACCCGCTGCTTGTGGTGTTTACATGGGTGCACACCGACTGAACACCCATCCTCCCACCTACCGGAAAGCCCCCCCCCGCCGTACACCTACCTGAATACCGAGCAGCGGGGGGAGGGGGAGGAGGAGGGCAGCATCCATGTAAAAACGGCCTGTGATTCTGAAAATTCTGCCCATATATGCATATAAGGAACTTCCATTTAATTTTGTGTATATAACCATGGTTATAATCCTCAACATGCATAGAAGACAGTAACTGTTTCTTTAGAATTATGCTTTATATTGGGATAGCATTTTCTATTTTTAAGCAAGGACTCTTTCTGGGTGTCAAGTTTGCTTCTTTGCTCAACTTTATAAAGGCAAAGGAACTGCAAAAAGCAAGGGAATTCAGTGGAAGGGTTGGTGAGAAGAAAGAGTTAACTCTGCTCTGCAAATGGAACCAGATTGCATCTCCTTTTCAAATGTTTTCTGGGGGAGGATCCTCAGATTTTCCATTTCCAGCTGGGTTTGGGTTGCCAAATCTCCGTCAAATTAAGCTTGTTTCCTTGGCAACTCCTTTGCTCGCCCACCCCTCTTTGGGGACAATTACTTCTCTCTGCTGCTGCTGCTACTGATGGGTAGGAACAAAGAACAGGGAGCAAAGAGGACATGCTGCACAAATGCCATGGCTCCAGAACAGTAGTTGGTCTTTAGGAAGGTGAGGGCCTGGAGCAGCCACTTAATAATAATAATTAATAATAACTTTTACTTCAATAGTGCACCAGTGTCAGATGTCACTTGGAGTAATGTACAACATAAAAATATAACCTAAAATCTATTTAAAACATAAATCTCTATAAAAACAATTTTTTAAAGGGTGGGAAGCTGGGAAGGACAACACACATTAAAGGGAACCAGCAGTGGATCCTATAAGCACCTGGAGAATAAAAAAGTATTTAGGTGCTTTTTAAAGGTGAGGAGGGGGTGAGTTCCACACTGAGTGGTCCACCACAGCAAAAGCCCAATCGCCTGCTGACTTAAGACATGATGATAGGATCCCCAAACAGCAGGTGGTTTCTGAGCACAGATAACCATGAACATGATGCTCCAGGAGCAAGTCTTGTATATAGCCAGGGCCTATACCATTCAGGGCCCTCAAAACCAGCAGCACAATCTTAAATTTAATTAATCACTCTCAAGGCACCCAATGTACAGAATGCAGGGCAGGTGTAACATGATCACGGCTGCCCAAACCAGGAAGCAGCCATGCTGATGCATTCTGAACAAGCTGTAAGTGACAGATAAGCACTGTTGGAAACCTGTAAAAGATGGAATCACAAAAATCAAGCTTCGTACCTGGCCCACTACCTTTACTTGTACCTCATCAACATGCAGGGGTCCAAGTGAGGCAAGACCATCCTCATAATGGCTGTCCCTCCCAGCTAGCATCACTTCAGTCTTCCCCAGGTTGAGCACGAGGTAACTCGGATGCATCCAGTCGACTTATGTCCTTCAGGCAGGCTGAGATGTAATGCAAGTGCTGGACGTATTGCTGCAAGTGGTAACATGAATAGGTAGTTTTGTGTTTGCAGATATTATTCAGATAGGTATCTGACTAATATCCTCATTTAGAGCTGAGGCGAAAATGACAGTTTCTGTATTGTCGGGAAATATCTACCTTTTTGGAGTGCTTGTGACTGTTCATTAGCATTTCTTCACTGCTGTCCACTGAATCTGTGATTCCTCTCATATCAAGATTTGTGTCTGTGGTTGTCCACTATTTTTTGTTATTTTCTGCTACTTAGTTTCTGCTATTTTAATCAATTTTCATCATTTTATGACAGTTTCCAGGATCAGAATGCAGAAAACGAGGGCTAGGCCTTGAAATACACCATTCAAAGCATAGTTTACAAGGGCCAATAAGGGAAATGATGAAAGTTACGTAGTTTCCCCAGAAGGTCTAGTGAAGCACTGAAGCCACAAGCCAGCGTTGAAGCCGGAACCATGCTGCGCTGCTGCTACCGCCGCCACCCACAGTGCAAGTAAAAGGCGATGGGGGGGCGTTTAAAGAGTTCCACAGTGCTGTCGGGAGGGCTCCCGGAGGAGAGCTGCCTCCAGTAATAGCCCTGGCTGGGTCCCGTCGGGCAGCCAGCAGTGTGGCGGCGGCCCGGAGCCCGCAGGTCCGGTGGTCCAGCGCCGGTTTTTAAAAAAAATCCAGGCTGGGCTGGCAGGGTGGGTGGGGGGTTTCCCCCCTTCCACCCGCGCAGCCTGGGAGGGGGCGGGGGGAGGTTTGGGTTTTAAAAAAAATTGATTTCAATGGGGACACTTCCCCATTGAAATCAATGGAAAAAAACGGTACCGGTAAACCGGTTTTACCGATAAATCCAATTTTTTGGAAACCGGTAACCGGTAAAACCGATACCCGTTTTTTTCAGTTTGGTCCCACCCCTACTATTTAGTATCATTGTGTAAACACAATCAACCAAATCATCTGATGCAGAGATATTATAGTGGAGCAGGACAAATATTCAATCTATCAGATTTGATTCAGAGAGGCTGAACTAGACAGATAATATATTTACATCAAATTCATTTCACCACTATTGGCTGCTCCAAAGAACATTATGTCCTCCTATGTGCCTTCTAAGGGGAGGGATGATACAGATATAGCAGAATAGCCAGGGCACCATGGTTTGAGACAGAGGACCTAGGGCAGCAACATAGGGTTAAACATGACGGTGGCCTGATTAGGCGCACTGTGGCCTGTGGGTCACCATTGTGTTTGTTGGAGCATCACCAGTTGTTTTCCTGGAATTGTTCCTGGGCGTGGTAGCAGCTAGCCCAGACTGTGATCCCAGAGAACCCTGAAGTCACAGTCTGGGCTATCATCTGCCCGACTGGGCCAGAGAGGACTACAACATTTGTTATTGTCCGCCATGGCCCGGCCCAGATTGGGTCTACCATGATGGGCTACTATGGTATGGAGCTGGGCGCAGTACAGGGGCAGGGCTTGCTGCATGTCCGGGTGGATCCCCACTCTCTTTGGCGTCCTGGTACATTTGTCGTGCTGTTGACTCCAATCCAGACTGTGGCTTCCTGATCTGGATCCTGTTGTTATGACAGCACTCCACCATCACTTCTGCTAACACCCATGATGAAGCAAGCTGTGTGGGGGTCTGAAGTGTCAAGACCTGCGAGACTGGACCTTGCTTTTCTTGTATGTGTTTTGTAACGTATGCCCAACTGTCCATCCCTTGTAAGTTCAAAAGCCCCAGTCATCCCTCATGGAGAACGTAGCAGTCAGCTGGTGATGCCTGCTTGCCATATTTTTCTGAATATTGTATCACATCCTCTTTGCTTTCCCAGGCTGTAGGCCGCTAGTGTGAGCTAAAGTTAGCTGTCATCACATCACCATATTTTGGACGTGGATACTGAGGGAGACAAATTTGCTGATTTGGCTTTAAAGTGGCCAAGTGGCGTCTCTTGCATCATTATCACAACGCCATGCTTTGGGTCTAGTAGGTCATCAGCCATTTACGTTAATTGACAGAAATGGTTTGTATAGATACAAAGTTAAGAAAATGATTTGTTTCTATACATCTTCCAAGTGGATCACTCCTTCTTTCCTTTTGTTTGTCAGGTTGTCCATCAGTGCTGGTGTCTAAAACAACACATCTCAGAAGAATTGAGGTAAGCTCAGTAGCTGTGAAGAAGGATGGTCAACTTGATATAAGCCTTGGGAGTGATCTTGTTCAGCGGTGTAGCAGGGAGAAGGCTGTTTGAGTGACTGGCCCTTTAAGGGGTAGCCCCAGTAGGAGAGTTGCATGTGCTAGAGAAGACCTAGGTACTGCCTAGATGCCTCAAGTTGATGTGGTTGTGTCAGCCAAAGCCGTAAAGCACTGAGCTCAGCTCAGTTAGGGAGGGAGGGACGATGTTGGTGTTTTTGGCTGGAGAGAGCTCAAGAGGTGGAGGTCTGCTACAGAGACTCTGGCTGCAGGAGTAACCAGTGCTTGGCCAGAGAGAACTAAAGAAAGCCAGAACTGAGAGGAAGCTCTGCCAGTGGAGTCAAGCAGCTCTGAGAGGAACCTGTGAAAGGCTATCATGAGAACTGTGTCTGAGTGGTATGGACTGGAGTTATATGTATATGGATGGTGATGGAGGATTTCACTGACTTAGGGATTGTAAATAAAGCACGTGAGAGCTTTTTTCTGTGTGGGCCGGGGTCTTGGGGCTGGATCCTGGGAAGACATACACTGGGGCCCAGTTGACTGCTAGGGATGGCTGAACAGAACGCCATTCGGATGTTCGGATGTTCGCTCATTCGGTTTGAAACCCGAGTTCGGGTTCGGCTTTTCGGTTCAGCAAAGTTCAAAAAAGTGCTATCGGTACCGAAACCCAAACTGATTTTTTTTTTGGTATCTGTATTATTTGTCCCTGAAACCACCCCTGGTGTCCACCCCAAGTCTGCTCCTCAGTTGCCTCCCCCTTCCAGTTACATTTTCCCCACCCAAAGTCATGTTTTTTTCTGCCCCTGAACTCATCCGAACTTTTCCGAACTGTTCGGAAGTTCGAGCGTTTGGTTTTGGAAGTTCGGTTCGGTCGTCCGAACAGGCCGAGTTTGGGCTGAACTCCGAACTTCCTAATTGTGTTTGCACATCCCTATTGACTGCTACAATCAGATTTTGGCACTCAGAAGGTCCACTTTAAATCTCTGTGCCTTGTTCTGTACAATCACTTGATTGCAGTATCTATAGTATGAGATAAACTAAAATGACAACCTATAATCCAGAACACCCCACAGAGAGTAAACAGGAGGCTAATGATACCTCCAGTGCACATATCATGTTTACTTTGACTTTTATAGAGAGGTAATTTGTAAGAGTGTAGATAATCCCACTATACTTTATAATTTAAATGTCAATTGAAATGTATGCTGACATGCACCAGATTAACGACAGGCTTTGGTGGCAAATTAATTAGTATTTAATCCAGAGGCTGAATTAAGATGTAATGTGATAAAAATAACCAGTAGTCACTTGATTGAAAATGCACAAACTATCTCTGCATTTTTGTGGAGTCTTGCATGTTTTATTTAAAAGGTAAATAATCATCTCATATGAAAACACAGCAAACCATCAAAATAGAAATGTTGGAGTGGATTAGAAATAAAGTGCTTTTCTAAAGAACGCAAATGCATTGTCAAAAGATAAACAAATCCCAACAGAGATGACATAAATGTGACTTTTTTTGGTGGCCTTGCCTTATTTGTATTTCTTTTCATTTCTTCTCTCCAAGTGCCCTGCATATGGTTTCCAGAAATGCTTTCCCCCCCGCTATTCCTGTGTCTCATTGGCATGACCTGTGTTTTGCTGGCAACAGAGGTGAAGGCGAGAGAGAGCTGAGAGGTGGGAGGCAGCGATAAGCGACGGGGAGTTTACTATCAGGGCGTAGTCATTTTCTTTTCTCCTCCCCCTCCCTGTCGCTGTGGCTTGGCTTGAGCCGGGTTGGTTCCTCTGTCTTCTTCTCCAGCAGAGGAGGACGTTTTTGATTAAGCAGCCTGGGATCAGGCCGGCTACACATTAAGTGGCTGGATTATGGCCAGAGGAAAAGGCTCTAGGGAGGGCTGGGGCCCCTACAAGAGCTAACAAGGGGAGGAGGTGTGGTCCCTTACTAGGTCTGTGGATGATGCACCTGCTGTCTCTCCCATGGCCCTTCTGGGAAGGGGGTTTGGGCTGCCAGGCCCGGTGAATCTGTGCCTGGTGCCCATTCACAGAGGGCTATGGGTATTGGGAGACGTCTCCCATTGGAGTCTGTTGGGCAGAATTTGCCTTCCATTTCAAGGGGACAGAGGTAGGTGTCTGTCTCCTTCTGTCATTTCAGTAGGTAGGGGTAATCCTGTGAGGGCAGGGGACCCCCTTGTCAGTGTTGGTGAAAATCAGAGATATCAGCAGGGCCTGTTACAGACTATGCAGAATCAAATGGATGGGTGGGATTCTATGTTAAGGAGGTTGATCAGTGGAGGTGGGCCCTCTAGGAAGGCAGGGGCAATGCCCCTCCTGGCCCTCCAGGACTCCCCCAGCCGGCAGCTTTAAAAAAAGTTTCTGACTCTCTAAACAAAGTTGTTTGAAATAGCTCTACACATTCTCACTGGTTGTGTGTGCCTGTGCGCACACAACCAGTGATTCCCCCCCACCCGAGGGCTTCCTAAGGAAGCCTTCAGGGTCAAAATGGAGGTGTTCTCCCTTTATGCGGAGTGGGCGGGTAGAAGTGCCATCCATTCCGCATAAAGGGACCCTGCAATGAAAGAGTGCTGCGGGTG